>JAXCGZ010000012.1:267500-270000 GCA_037179515.1 Halocaridina rubra
ACATGTTCGGGTGAGTATTATCGTTTGCACGAATGCGCTTCCACTGTTGACGTCCCTTGATGTTCTCAACAATTGGGGCGCTAATCTTTACGTGATCCCCTTCTTCTTCTTCTTCTTCTTCTTCTTCTTCTTCCTCAGTACACGAAAATCTTGATTTTCGCAAGCAGAATGTGAAGGAATTTTATAATAATAATAATAAATATAATAATAATAATAATAATAATAATATTAATAATAATAATAATAATAATAATAATAATAATAATAATAATAATAATAATAATAATATTATTAAAATAATAATAATAATAATAATAATAATAATAATAATAATAATGATAATGATAATAATAGACGTTGTCTGTCTCTGAACTCCGTGTTTACGACAAAAAAGTAATTCAAGTACAGTTATTTGAGCAAGTGTTGTATTCAGACGAGAGAGAGAGAGAGAGAGAGAGAACTACTGAATTATGTATGACGTATTTTTTAATACTTTATGCGTTCGTTCTTTGACCAAGAGACACCATTTTTTTGCCCTATTTACAAACTCATTCGTAGTCAGTGATCGTAATGACACTGTATCGTTACGGGAACATCTTTTGCTATTCTATGACCTCCCTTTGGCACTGTTAGTCGAGTGCACACCTAGCTGCCACATAGCTCCATGTTCGATCTATGGAACTGACAGAGCAAAACTAGAATATTGTTCTGACGTTTCTTATATTACCTTGGAATAAAAGGTTAACAATTCTAAGAGAATGCCTCGGCGATGTAATTCCTATTCTAGAAGAGTGGAAAATCTTCAGCGGAATATTTCTGTCGTTCACTGGATGAACTAAAATGAAGGAACAGACAAAAGTATGAATTACGTAACCCATCCAGATCAAACAAGCACTTTTCCCGTCGGTCATTTACGTCAAGGTATTACATATTCAATGAAACCTGATATTAACAATTCTATGATCCAAGAAAGACTTTTGTGACCATCTAGGGACTAGAACTCGCGTTTCAAGTTACAGAATCATGCCACCATACCGACTGAACCACTACGACAAACAAAAATCGGAATTTCATAACTCAGGAAGATCAAGCATGCACTTTTCCCGTCGGTCAGTTACATCAACTTATTACAGTTGACATTTGGAATTTAAAAATACGTTCACTAAAGTTATTTTGTGGATAACAGTATCGTTAATATCACGGTTTCATTGTGTGTGTGTGTGTGTGTGTATATATATATATATATATATATATATATATATATATATATATATATATATATATATATATATATATATATATATATATGCATACATTCATGCATACATACATACATATATATATATATATATATATATATATATATATATATATATATATATATATATATATATATATATATATTTTATGATTGTGACACCAGGACGGGCCCAAAGAAATTATAAAATAAAACAGCCCTCATCGGGCTTGGGCACGAAGAATACATAAAGTAAAGAGAAACAGAGATGGAGAGTGTAATGACTTGTCAGATGTGAAGGGATAATAAAAGATATACATATATATATATATATATATATATATATATATATATATATATATATATATATATATATATATATATATATATATATATATATATATATATATGAGGACATTTTTGAAAAGTGGAAATAGCGCCGAAAATGAGAGAAGTGTCAGAGGAAACTCTGGGAGTAAGGATTGTGGGTGGCACCAGAAAAAGGCAGACCCGTTGGTGGACTGAAGAAATGAAAATAGCAGTTAAGAAAAAGACAAAAATTCTGAGGAAGTGGCTGAGACATACAACACCTGAAACTAGACTAGAATATGTGATAGAAAGAAGAAATGTTGATAGCCTTAAGAGAACACTTAAAGATGGAGCATGGAAAGATTCGTCGGAGGAATTGAAAGATTTCACCAGAAATAAAAAACTTATATATAAACTGAGTAATAGTTTCAGAAAACCTGTAAATAGAAATAAGACTATAGTTGACGACAATGGCGAAATTATAAATGAACCAGAGGAAATCAATAGCAAATGGACAGAATATTTCACCAATTTGTTAAATGTCCCTCAAGCTGGTCTGGAAGATGAGATAGAGGTCGTGATAGATCCAGACGACATGGTGACCATGACTGAGATGAAGGATGCATTGAAAACAACGAGTTATGGGAAAGCATCCGGTATAGATGAACTACCGATTGAACTCTTCAAGTAGGCAAGTGATAATATAAGAACATATTTACTAGACATCATCAACCAATCCTTATTAGAAGGAATTGGTCCTGAAGATTGGGGTAAGCAAACCATTTGCCCATTTTTCAAGAAAGGAGACACAACAAAATGTGAAAACTATAGAGGCACTTCCTTGATAAATCATGCAGCTAAATTGTATGAAAGAATATTAGAAAGATTATCACTGAACCACAACTGGGAGAATGGCAGCGTAGCTTTCGAAACAGCAGAGGTCCAACAGATATG
>JAXCGZ010000013.1:0-5000 GCA_037179515.1 Halocaridina rubra
GTGGTAGTAGTAGTAGGGACAATATTAACTGTAGTTGTAACAGTAAAAATGATGCAATGAGGTATATAATTTGAAGTACCCTATTTTTGTCTAGAAAAAGCTCAACAGAAACAGTCTTATATATCAAATTCACAGAGTAGTCACCTAGAATGACCAGATTGTTCTTGGAGAGGGTTGGCTTCGCTGACTCCCTCTTCTAATTATTAATGAACTTCTTCATTCTTGAAAATATAAGACCACAATAAATACTGAGAGTAAATAAGCAGGCAGTGAGATAATTCAAGAAATATAAGACTCAAGCAGCACAAAATGATGATCCTAGATGAATCAAATATTCTTAAATTAGAAGAAAGAATCATCTATTTGATTTTTATTTGTTACATATACTTTCTAGATTCCTGTGGACTTTTTTTTTTTATTAAGATAAATACTTTATATCATCAGGAAAAAAAAAATTTGATTTTAATATTTTTCCTCTTTGTACCTGTTTTGGAATATTGTAGCCAAATCTAGATTGCAATTTTGAAGTTTAAAAAAAAAAAATATATATATATATATATATATAGTTTGGACATTGAAATACAGCTTTCAAAATGATACTCGATATGAATCTATGGGTTTTGATAGTCGAAGAGGAGTCGTTTTAGAAATGCACTCTTCAGAAGAGAGAACACACTAGAACAAAAGAGAGCAACTATAAAATCAATCATTGCACATCAGCAATCATAATTAGTCAAAGTAACCGTAGTTAGTGTAATCATCATTAGTTTAACTGTCTTACTCGTGCCTAACTTAACTTTATATTGCAACAATAGTCACAAAATTATATTTCATAGATGGCGGACTCTGCGCTCTTGACCCCTCTTAACTAGCATACACCGCCGAAATCACCTACCTTGTCTGCAGGTGGTATCACTGAAAAAAGTGCTGAAAGATCCACGGTGAGTGTGGTGCAATTGATTAGTCGATAGCAGTCATTTGATGTGGCGTTAAAACGATGGTAAATCTTTGATTCGTCGAATTCAAATAGTTGTGACAGATAAAGGTAACAGAAGAGGAATGTTATTATAGAAATCGTTTCTGACAAATTCACGGTTACTGTTGGAATTGACGCTATAGAAAGACGCAAAGATACTGTAGGATTATGAGCCTAATATTTACTAGCGCCATTACGATACATTTTATTCTCGAAAAAATATATTCATGTGTGAATTTGCTGATACTAAACTATATCGATATATTTTTTCACGTCAAATTTTACCGTTTTCAATTTATATTGTTATTATACCTATCATATTGACAATATAAATTGAAAACTGTAAAATTTAATGTGAAAAAATTATACCGATCATATAGTAGTCGCCGTGGCTCAAGCGGTAGCGTCCGCGACTCTGAGGCGTCAGGTCGAGGGTTCGCACCCAGTCACGGTCTGAGGTTAGCAAGGGCATGCACTCAGAGTAAAGATTACATCTGCCAAAACAATTCCTTCGCAAGATGGCACTCGTCCTAGCCCTTGGTTGAAAAGGGAGTCCGTGACGTAAAACCGAAACCATTATACCGATCATATTAACTTTCAGACTCTTACAATATCTGTTTATTTCCAATTCATTTACACATGAGCATAGATCATGTGTGTTAGCGAGGAAAAAGTTATTTTGAATGTACAGATTTTTTCTGGGATTTTTCTAACAAGCAGTCCCATCAGGTACATTAATAAGCATGGTTAATGTGCCACAGATCAAAGATAAAATAGCAATAAAGTATTATCATCATAAGCACACATACACACCCACATAAAAAAAGAAGAAGAAGATGAGAGAGAGAGAGAGAGAGAGAGAGAGAGAGAGAGAGAGAGAGAGAGAGAGAGAGAGAGAGAGAGAGAGAGAGAGAGAGAGAGAGAGAGAGAGAGAGAGAGAGACATAACTATACGTGAAACTGGTGTGGGTGTTGTGTTCATGCCATATATTACAAAAGCCTAGAGAGCTTAGACAGTAGGAAGTTATTAAAGGAGGATCCTAAAATTCATGATCAGTATATTGGAGAAGCTCAACAAAATAGCCTTCAAGAGGCAGATATTAAAGGCCACAAACAATGGCTTTGGGTTAACTACTATACCATACGAATAGGTATCGTTTTAATGCTAAGCACACATCTGCTTCCTCTCATATATATGTATGTATGCGTCCTAAGTGCTTTCTCCTATACAAGGGGTTGTTTTAGTCTTTCCGGCTCTGGACTTCCCCCATTTATTCAACAATAAAGGGGACGACGTCGAATACCTTACATTTCTCCTTTTATTCTTACGACTCGAGAGAGAGTGTATGTAGTATAATTGCTCAAATGAGGTGTGGTTAGTTTGCGCACACACGACTCAAAAGAAATACACACACACACATTACATATATATATATATATATATATATATATATATATATATATATATATATATATATATATATATATATATATATATATATATATATATATATAATGATTCTGTGTGAATATGTGTGCTTGTTTGTATGTGTTTTGCATGCGTGTGTGTACTATGTGAGTTTCTTTGTGTGTGTGTGTGTATATATATATATATATATATATATATATATATATATATATATATATATATATATATATATATATATATTTATTTATTTATTTATTTATTTATTTATTTATTTATTCTCGCATATATATACGACAAAAGTTCACATTGCGAGGCGTAAAATTCAGCTTAATATCTGAAGCTACAGAGCGTACTGCAAAAGCAGCATTGGGTGTTGCGCATTGAGAGAGACTGGGCATATATATAGTGCGCAAGAGGCAGATATTAAAGCCCGCAAACAATAGCCTCTGCGTTCCAGTAAGTCATTGAGGCGAGATTGTATTAATGTCGGCCACACCTGCTGCGGTACTATTCCCTCTCTGCGTTGCATCTATTCGTTCTTATTCTTCAACGGCCAACTCCAAATACTCTTGCCATTGTTGGCGAGTTGCAAACTCTTCTTGTCAAAATGATTTGGTCTATAAATCGCTAGGAAATGCGAAGTGTTAAATCGCTGGATATTCGACAAACCTTAATGGTCCCTTACGGTGCAACGAATAATATTATCAAAGGGAGTGAGGACGATCATCACACAGGGCTGCTGGACTGAATGTTCAATGCCAATCCTGTCTGATAAGGTTAGTTCATTACTACGGTCTCTTTATGCTGTACTTCTCTTTCATTTGGATATTTCTAAGAAATAACTAATCCCTGATTCGCTTGCCACAAGAAAAATACTCGTCCATCCTTGCTACGAAAGTAATAATAAGAGTATATCATAAACATGACATATCCTAAGAGACTGACTATTGTTTGGTTCATTGAATAACCGGGTAAGGGACTCACATACTGAATCTGGATTGAAGCATTAACTTTTTACACAAAAACTAGATATTCAGTTTGATCCTGGCTAATATTCCCTTTAGGTAAATAGAGGCAAGAAAATTCTCTCAAAAACCCGTTAAGTCTTCAATGTACTGTGTGGAGATCTGTAGCTCGCAGATTGGTCGGTGCAGCGACTACTTCTTCCCATCTACCCCCAGACTCTGGAACTCTCTTGCTCCTTCTGTCTTCCCTAATTCTTTTGACCTATTATCCTTCAAAAAGCGAATCTATCGTCATCTCAGGGCCTAATCCTCAATATCTCTAGGTCCTCTGAACTTTGACTGTTTTTTCTTTCTGTTGTTTTCCTTTGTGTAGCATTACCTCATCTCTGCTTTGTCCTTAACCTTTATCTTTTCCTTCGTCTTGGTGCTTTCTCGTGCGCAGACCTTTATTGATGAGGGCAGTTTTTTGCCTGTCCCGGTGTTACACCTATAAAAAGAGGTAAAAAGAAAAGAAGAAACTTTTATATTTCCATCAGTCAGATAATGACTTATGAATGACTAACTTCGTGTTCTTTAAAATTCTGCGTAAGCGATAAACTGGCAGCCAGTATTAAGATTAAATATAACAAGAGATAAAACCTCACAATTCTGATATATACATTATCATTGTCAGTACTACCTGAAGAAAAAGCAGCGAGGAAGAAGATAAAAAAATGCTGAGTTATTTAAGAGAAAAAAGATGAACATGTCATTTTATTCAATAAAGTGCTAGATGAAATGCTCTATGATGGAAATGTAAAGCACCTTAATACTCTCTTTCTTAAATATAGAATGTAATGATTTATTGTGTCAATGTAAACATGAACTTCTCTGCTATCTTATCTAGAACAGGCACTTTGAAGATTAATCTACTTTATAACTTTCCTCATCTGTTGTTCTAGTGTATCCTGTTCATCCAGGCTTTCAAGAGTAAAGGTCCCTTTCATAACATAGGATTAACCACATAGGTAAGCCCTCATTTGCATATGACCCTTTCCTCTCCAAATTTCAGTGTCTTCCTTATACCATAGCTTTATCAGAGGTGCTAGTGAGGTGATTCAGAGATTAAAACAGGCTTACTGCCTCTATTCACACCCTTTACTTCATTATATTTCAGAACAGCTTTTATTTCTTGTAATGAAACACACACACACACACACACACACACACACACACACGCGCACACACACACACACACACACACACACACACACACACACACACACACACACATATGTATATATATAATTTTTGTTTTTACATGGTCCCATTCCCCCTTGTACGGTGGGTGGCTGAGCCAAGAAACATACATTGTCCACGATCCACACATACCTCAACAACTCTTCTTAGCTTCTTGGGAATAAAGAGTTGCCATATTTCTCCACCTACCACCCTACTTGGGTCATTCACAAGGTAGATAGGCAAGGGTATTCTGAAGCGAGGGACGACAGCCACAGGTGGTTGGTAGGGGCCCTCACCATCCACTCCCATTGATCATGTCCTTGGTTGGTAGGATTACTGGAAGAATCCTTGTAGATAGATTTGATTTAGAAATAGTTCTTGTCATGTTTATCTACATTACGCCAGGGTAT
>JAXCGZ010000013.1:7500-17500 GCA_037179515.1 Halocaridina rubra
ATTATAATGCAGACTTCCATGTCCGAGAGAGGCTCCTCTCCCCATTGACATATTTTTTTCCTCAAACCTTGGTTTGAGTGTCCCTTTACCATGACTATTCAGACAAGGAATCGGGCACACCGGTTTATCAGAGCCTCTCTGATTTAACTAGCTTTGCTTATATTACAGCTAAGAATCGCTGTACTGCTCAGATTCAAAGCTCCCAGCTTCCTATATAAGAAGGAAAGTTGATGACCTCAACTTCTCTCCCACTGATAAATGTTTTTGGTCCTTAGCCAAAAACCTCTCCTAAAAGTTCTGTAACTCAAGCTTTCCCCCTCTCATTCGTCCTGAAGGCTCTATAGCTTGCTCTCACACTGACAAAGCCACTCTCTTTGGCTATTATATTTCTGCCAACTCTTCTCTAAGAGATTCCAGCACACCTGTCCCTAATTCTTTACCCTTCTCTAACCCTATTCCCTCCCTTATCCTCTCTTCTGATCCGATGGTATCCCCACAAGGCTCCTTAAGGACTTTGCAGATGAACGGGCTCCCATGCTCTACCGTCTTCTTTGCCTCATTCTCTCAACCAGTATCTATCCTTCATCTTGGAAGCAAGCTCTAATGCAACCTGTTCATTACAAGGGTGACCGCTCTATTCCTTCAAACTACTGACCTATTGCCATAACATCTGCTATTGCTAAGGTTTTCGAAACTTTGCTCAATTCTCACTTCTTGAAATGTTTTATATGTAACTCGCTTTCTCCAGTCATCAGTACGGCTTCTGCAAGGCAAGATCCACCGTGACCTCCTGTCCAATTTTTCTCATATATGGCCTTGTTTGAGAAACTATGTTTCGTTTTCGTCATTACTTTCCCTCTTTACAGTTACTTAAAATCTATAAACCTCTTATCTGCCCATGCTTAGAATACTGCTCGTACGTCTGGGGTGCTTCTTCATATACTTATCTCCTTGACAGAGTTGAATCTCAGGCAGTCAGACTCTTTAATAACCCTTCTCTTACTTTTAATCTGGATTTCCTTTATCTTCGAAATAAAGTACCATCCCTTTCTCTTTTCTATTGCTACTATTTTCATCCTGCTCTGATTAGTTGGTGAGATGCATCTCTACCCCACATTTGAGACAGTGTAACACTCGCCAAGCGGCCTCATCTCACAAGTACTGTGTGGAGATTAGTAACTCACGGATTGGTCGGTGCTGCAACTACTCTTTCCCATCTACCTCCAGACTCTGGAACTCTCTTCCTCCTTCTATCTTTCCTAATTCATATAACCTATCTTCCTTCAAAAAAAAAAAAAAAAAAAAAGATCTCTCGTCATCTCAGGGCCTAATCCTGCCATATCTCTAGGTCCTCAGTACTTCAACTATTCTTTCTTCCTGGCCATATCCTAATATGTATAATTACCTCAGCTCTGCCTTGTCCTTAGGCTTTTTCTTTTTCTTCGTCAATATTCTTGCTTGTGACGGTGACGCAATAATTAAAAAAAGTTATGAATGATCAAGCATAATAAATATAGTAGCAAATTCTTACTTAAGCATTTTGAAAAGGAAAAGACCAAATGTTTTTTATAATTTATGACAAGCGGTATTTAAGGTATCACGTGCATCTACACATTGAAAAATTACTTATAATTCTGACAACCTGGATATGCTTCTTTCCGTTTTCTTTCACGCCAAAATAATGTTTTTTTCTCGTTTTTTGTTTATTAAATTTGTGTTTGTGTACTGGAGCAATACTAAAAGTTGAACGAATTCCTGTTCGTGTCCTGAACACGATGTATAAATTATCCGATCACAAGTGAACAGATAATTATTAGGACGGAGTGGAAATCGCCTGTTCAGTTTGCTATGAAGTCACCGGTTTAGAACGAAAATGCTACTTTATACAATTTATGTATGCAACCTGTTAGCTACCATGCAGCTAAGTGGTCAAACTTTCTACCAACACTTCATTGGAAAGTATAATGTTTAGGGAGTCCAAGATGTAATATTTCATTCTTTAGTTATGCTAGAAACAAATGTATAAACCTACATAGCCTATTTATTTTATAAATTGTCAGAAATTAGACCAAGGATCGCATAACCTGAATTTTCTGCAGATATGTTGCTGGTCACTGGCCATAACGTCGTCATGTCTGGTGAAATTTCAATTTTAATTTATGCATTCTGAAGCTTCACATTATACTCAGACTAATCAAAGTGATAGGCCTGGCTCAAGCGGTAGCGTCCGCGACTTTGAGGCGTCAGGCCGAGGGTTCGCGCCCTGTCACGGTCTGAGGTTAGTAAGGGCATGCACTCAGGGTAACTATTACATCTACCAAAACAAGTTCTTCGCAAGAAGGCAGCCGTCCTAGCCCTTGGTAGAAAAGGGAGTCCTTGACGTAAAACTGGAACATCAAAGTGATAGGCCTGAATTTTGAATGTAGCAACGAAGTTATTTTTTTCATTATTGTTTTGCTTCCGTAGATTAGGTAGTGAAAATTTTAAGGAATAAAATGTCTTCATAAGATTGTTCTGTTCACCAACATTTAGATCTTACAGTCAGCGAGTTCCTTTACATTTAGAATATCGAGCTATCAATGTTTCATTCTATCAGACAATTCCTTTATTAGTTGTCCAAATTGAAGGGTGAATATTATTTTATCTACCTTGGCTGTTTCCCCAAGTGGGGGGGTAGCCAACATAAAAAGAAACAATAAGGGGATTACTTTGCTCTATGGACAATGACGAGGGTGAATATACTTTAGACTATTACAAAACTTGTTAACTATTAAGAACTTATGAGAGGTTATATTGTTCCGTTTTACGTCACGGACTCTCTTTTCTTCCAAGGGCTAGGACGGTTGCCTTCTTGCGAAGGACTTGTTTTGGCAGATGTAATCCTTACCCTGAGTGCATGCCCTTGCTAACTTCAGACTGTGACGGGGCGCGAACCCTTGACCTGACGCCTCAGAGTCGCGGACGCTACCGTTTGAGTCACGGTGACTACTAAGAAACTTATGAGAGGTACTTTTTTGAATATGTTGGGAGAATATATCATGAATATATTGTGACTAAGGGAACACATTTTCATTATTATTCATTTTAAGTCTACAAATCTTGGGAAGTGCTTCAGAAATTTTCAGAAAGAGTTCAAGCTAAAAAAAAAATTCTAATTTTTTAAAACGGCAATTCTCTTTTTATTAGAACATCTAAATCATAATTCTTTCCCTCTTATAATAATAATTAATAATAATAATAATAATAATAATAATAAATAATAATAATAATAATAATAATAATAATAATAATAATAATAATATTGTATATGGAAATGAGTCCAAATTATCACACCAAGCTATATTTGACGTTGGTGATGTGGACGAAGAAAGCGTTTTCACGAATTTTAAATAATTCCTGACGTCACATAACTTCACATTAAGATCTACTGCCGGAGGTTCCATTATTTTTGCTCCCATACCATGACTGCATTCAGTAAGTACTATGCCTGAGTTCTGGTTTCATATTTAATTTTGTAGTTGAGAGTCTTGAAAATTATCTACTTTCTTCATAAGAATTTTGTGCTACTTTCAGACATCAGACATCCCTGTTTTGAAATGATCAGTGTTGTGATACTAAAGCAGGTGAAGAATTAAAACGCGATATTCTGGTGGGTTTTTGACCATTTGACAAACCTCACGTGACTACATACCATTGCAGTCAAGATAATGGCGTTCAAATCCTTCCCATATCTCCCAAGGAGAAAGTGAAATTTTAGCTTTGTCACGTCAAGCAACAATGGAGTAAGCACGATGTCTCCCACCTCATTCCAGCTAATCAGCTTTGATGAGCTGATTAGTGCATGCCATCATTTTATCCAACAAATAAGATAAGGCTCTGGGAACTAACTGACTAATAGCTTTAGTCATGCTATAAAAAACTGAAATTATTACACAATTCTTCCTTTCTCTCCCCTAGCGGTCTAAAGGGCGGTTTACACGGTCAAACGGTTCGTCGAACGCGGTTCGACAGACAAGTGTTTGAAGTGATGTTCGAACGTATGAACGGGGTATTTGGTTGTCGAACACGTTCGACAAACGTGTTCGACAACAAAATACCCCGTTCACACGTTCGAATATCACTTCAAACACTTGTCTGTCGAACCGCGTTCGACGAACCGTTTGACCTTGTAAACCGCCCTTAACATGCACTGGTAATGGTAAAAATGTTCTCTTGCTGTTTTCAACAAGAGCAAACGTGGAATTCATAAATATCGTTTCGTTAACATGAAGAGGAGTGGTTGAGGTGTGTGTGGATTGTGGTGACTGCGCGTTTCTTGGCTCGGTCACCCCCCTAACCAGGGGGAATGAGGCATGTTTATATGATATGAACATGAAATGCATCAACTATTCCTTCAGTATGGAAACAATCACTTAGAAGACTGATATTCATAGTTTCTTTCTCTCGTAATAACGTAAACACTGACATTATTTTATATGCAACAATGGCACAATGTGTTGATAATTCATTTACCTACTGTACATTCTTATCTAAAGTGGAGAAAAATAATAAATTCAGCTTTGCAAAGCATTTAAGAGAAATATTTCGTTTGCAAGTCGCTATCTTGCAAAGAGTTTTCCTTTGGAAGAAACACTAGGTAGGCTTTACGTCGCCTTTGACCCTCATACTTTGTGCTTATGTAAGATTAATGTCGAGGAAGAACTAAGCTTTTGAGTTCTGGGCTTGCTATTACTATTGGCATTCTTGATAAACCTTTGATACGTTTTGCATTCTGGTTGTGTGAGTGAGTGAGTGAGCGAGCGAGTGCGTGAGTGAGTGAGTGAGTGAGTGAGTGAGTGAGTGAGTGAGTGAGTGAGTGAGTGAGGAGAGAGAGAGAGAGAGAGAGAGAGAGAGAGAGAGAGAGAGAGAGAGAGAGAGAGAGAGAGAGAGAGAGAGAGAGAGAGAGAGAGAGAGAGAGAGAAACTGCAGTCCTGAATTCTTGAGTAGTGTGACAATATATTATTTGATAATTAATTTGAATTAACCAGATAACAGAATTTTATAGAAATAATCATGTGAAGCTCAACCTGTCCAAGGTCAAAGCAACTCTATAAATACCAGCGGTGACTTTCAAGATTTTTTTTTTCCGATTTTCAGTATTAAAAAACTACATTTCTTTGGATGGATGGATGGAGTAAGGAGAGCCCTGAATGATAGGAGGATGGATGTGAGGGAAGCAAGTGAGCGTGCTAGGAATAGGAATGAATGGCGAGTGATTGTGACGCAGCTCTGATGAGCATCTGCTGTTACCACTGGGCTGCATCTGACAGAGGTAACCCTGTGGTGGGGGCAGTAGAGGAGTTGGCAGTTATGAAGCGACACAGGTTGTGGAAGAGTCGGGAGGATGGGCTGTGGCACTCCAGTAGTGCCATCTGAACAGTCGCTAGCTCCCTCGTCATTGCCCATAGAGCAAAGTAATCCCCTTATTGTTTTCTTTTTTGATGTCGGCTACCCCCCAATTAAAGGGGGAAACAGCCAAGGTAGAAAGACAGACATTTCTTTGTAGGTAACTCTTTTTACTTGATATTGATCTAATGATTCATTACACTCAAACAGTAGCCAAATCATTTTAAATCCAAAAGGATTTACCCTAAAAGCAATTTATAACACATTAGCTTTTGCAGAAGCCGACTTCTTTAGTTCTTAGTGTAAGGAATATGTACTAGGCAACCTAAAAGGTTCATCAATACTGGAAACTGAAAATGTAGACCCTTTAATAAAATTATTTACTCCCTTGTAGCATCGTCAAGTCCCGTCTGGCTTCAGTACGCAAGGGAGAACCTCAGTCACTATGGTATGGTTCAGTAACGTCACTGCCATAACCTTTTATGTTATTCTGGTAATGGCACCTATCTTGGCTCTTCATCCTTTATATTTGCTTGCTACATAAATACAGTTAATAAATTTTCCCTTTTCTTTTGTCGCAAACTCTACACAACTCAATAAGCTTTTGAGTACATTACTTTTACACTTTTTCTTATAGTCTTCAGACACTTCATTGAAAGCTCTAAGTGTTGGAATCCCAACTCTCATTATAGTCAATATTTCGTTCATTCCATTAGGGATTAGAACCCCTCAACCATTTGTCCTGGAAAGTTCTGACAATAAATGGATTTTTAAAATAGTTTCACTCAATTATAACTTTGACTGGCAAAACTGACATACCTCCTGCTCAATAAATAAATAAATATCATTCTATTTTTTCTTTTCATGACACATTTTCCATTCCTTCCATTCTCTTAGGCTTTCAACCTTAAATACTTAACCAGATGCATGATTTCTTTTTTTCTTTGCAATTTTTCTGTACTCCTTGTACTTCAAAGGTTGACATTTATTGTTACAGTGACCGTAGTGTAAGGGCCTTTACTCTTGACCTCATTGATCATTGCGACAGGTATAACATTACAAATTGCGAAGTTATATAATAATTTTACAATGAACCGGAGGATAATTCGTACAATAATAACGAATCTTTACTGTAGAGAAGCTACAGTAATTATAATCAATATTGTTCAAAGGAAAGTTTTCATGAAAGACTGGGTGATGGAAAATTAATATTAGTAAGAGCTGTTAATATAAAGCTATTTTCTTGAAAAGTAAAATAAATGTACATCTAATAGGAATGGACAAAACCTATGAATAAAAAAGGAGCATTCTAGAAAGTAAAATAGATTTACATCTAATAAGAATGGGCAAACATATGAATAAAAAAGGAGCATTCTAGATAATAAAAGAAGAGGTTCTATACTCTAGAATTTTTGTGACAAAATTATCAGAAATAGTAAACAAATACGAAATAAAAATAACGGATTCGATGCGTAACACAATATCTATTTTAATAGCTGCCTGTGCCATGGTAAATCTGCATCCAAATATTACGCGACTCAGTTGCGGTTTATGGATGGATTGGGTTTTACGTCACCAACTCCCTTTTCTACTAAGGGCTAGGACGGTTGCCTTCTTACGAAGGACTTGATTTGGCAGATGTAATCGTTACCCTGAGTGTATGCCCTTACTAACCTCAGTCCGTGACGGGGCGCGAACCCTCGACCTGTCGCCTCAGAGTCGCAGACGTTACCATTTTGCCACGGAGACTACTTAATAATGTTCGTTCCGGTTTTACGTCACGGACTCCCTTTTCAACCAAGGGCTAGGACGGTTGCCTTCTTGCGAAGGACTTGTTTTGGCAGATGTAATCATTACCCTGAGTGCATGCCCTTGCTAACCTCAGACCGTGTCGGGGCGCGAACCCTCGACCTGACACCTCAGAGTCGCGGACGCTACCGGTTGAGCTAACTTGAATTTCTCTAACATGTTCTTTTGGATTATATCTCGACATTGTCCTCATTTATCAATCGATTCTCCTCTTCTGGCACCACCACCTCATTCCTCTACGTCCAACTTAATCATGGTCCCTTTCTAATCATAACAATGGGATTCACCGATTACCATATTTGGGGATTACCATATTGGCATGATTTCCCTTAAGCTCACTAAATCTGATGTCTGCTTCATTTAAAACATTCCAATATTAAGTGAAATGAAACAATTATGTAATAATAAGAAGAGTGTATAGAAGTAAAAAATTCTGTTATAATTATAATAATACACACGTCCATGTATTCTAACGATGTTATATTCAAAAAGAGAAGATAGAAAAAAATTAAATTATGTAAAATAGTACAACTCAGTATTTCAATATAGACCTCATTTTACTATCAGTTAAAAAGAGAACATCAAAGTCCACTTATTTAAGACCTTTTTGTGTACAGCTCAAACTTTTGATTCACAATACGTCTAGGGTCTACTTCTTAGTGATAGTTGGAATAAAACTTCTTGAATAATTATTGGCATTACTTGTCACCAGAAATCTTAAGACTTCATTTTTCTTATATCTGTGATTGTTGACGGTGCAACATCTAGCCCATTCCCTGTTACCAGTAGTGTTCCATAGGGCTCTGTTCTCTCACCTACTCTGTTAATTCTCTTCATCAATGATCTTCTTCATTCCTCATCCTCCTCTCTTCTCCACGCCTTTGCCGACGATTCTACCCTTCATTTTTCCTCTGTCTTTTCTTCACAACCTACATCTGCTACTCGTGATCAGTCTCGTATCACTCTTTCTTCTACTCTCAACTGCGATTTGCTGAGAGTATCTGAGTGGAGCATCCAAAATTTAGTTAAATTTAATGCCTCCAAGACAGTTTCTGGCTATCTCTTTATCTTCTTTTCCTTTTGATAGGCCTATGGTCTTCGAAACACAAGAAATTGACTTTAATTCTATCAACATATTAAGAATCCATATAGTCTCTAAATTTTCTTGGAGGAATCACATAATCGAAATTTCTAACTCTTCATCCAAAATTGGAGGTTCTGTTTTGTTTTCGTCATTACTTTTAACTTTTTACAGGTACTTAAAATCTATAAAGGTCTTATCCGTCCCTGCTTAGGATACTGCCCACACATCTGGGGTGCTTCTTCTTATACTTATTTCCTTGATAGGGTTGAATCTAAGGCAGTCAGACTCATTAATTACCTTTCTCTTACTTCTAATCTGGATTCTCTTCAATGTAAGGTATCATCCCTTTCTCTTTTCTTTCACCGCTACTTCCATCGCTGCTCTGATGAGGTGGCGAGTTGCATCCCTCCCCCACTTTTGAGACCGCGTTACACTCGCCAAGCTTCCTCGTCTCACATGTACTGTGTGCAGAGTTGTGGCTCGCGGATTTGTCAGTGCAGTGACTGCTTCTTTCCATCTACCTCCAGACTCTGGGGTCTCTTCCTCCTTCTGTCTTTCTTAATTCTATAGCCTATCTTCCTTCAAAAATCGGATCTATCGTCATCTCATAAAATAATTCTGCTATATCTCTAGGTATTCAGTACTTTGACTATTTTTTCAATCTGTCCTTTTCCTTTGTTTATCTTTACCTCATCTCTTTCTTGTCCGTAACCTTTTTCTTTTCCTTCGTCTCATTGTTTTCTTCGTGTCCGGGCGTTTATTGATGAAGACAATTTTCTTGCCTGTCCCGGTGTCACACTCATAAAAAAATTCACATAAAAGAGCACGAGGCTATTTTATCAAAAACATAGATATATATCTAAGCAAAAAGCTAGACATTCATCAAAGCTGCTAATTAACATGGAGAAAATATTTGCAGCATATAGAATAATGCAATGTCCCCATTCTAATAAGGGTAAACATAGACATTTTGACATGGGGTTTAAGGATAGATACCCTTCCAAATGCCCAGCGTTGGGATTGAGCCCATTTTTGTCGATTATCGACATCACAAACTCTTCCACTGACCTACGGCTCCGAGGAGCATATAGAATAATGAATTTATATTCGTTATTATATATTCTATATGCAATATGCAGCTATTGCCAGGAATTTAGCTTTTAATAAATAATGTGCATTTAAGCAGAAGTAGGTACACTGGTAAAAGCCAAGCAGAGAAAGAAGTAACAAGCAAAAAAAGCAGATGACGAGGAAAAGAAGCTTGCTATGCATCTTTATTTTTTTTTATGTAGATTTTTGTATTCAAGCCCTTGACAACATTATCTTCCTCGCTCTTTTTAGAATATCATGTCTTTCGTGTCAAATCACGAATTCATGACATTTACTTTATTCATGAACTTGTTTTTAAATTATTCAAACTTTATCTGGCCCGAGCCTACTTATTTTGATATAGTGCCAGAGCCTTTCTTAAAAATACAAGTTGAAAAGTGAAACTGAAAGTAACATTGCTTTGGTTTTATCACTAAAGAAAATTTTTTTTTCTTTCAAGTATGTTTTCAATTAAATTATAATAAACTTTTAATGGTATAGTATAATTGCTTTTACGACCTAGTATGTCATAGAAGTCTATATAAAATAACGGGAATTAAAAGTAATAAACACGTAAAGAAAAACTTCATATGCCACGTAAAAAATAATAACAATTTGCATTAATTTTGATGC
>JAXCGZ010000013.1:22500-27500 GCA_037179515.1 Halocaridina rubra
TATATATATATATATATATATATATATATATATATATATATATATATATATATATATATATACTTTTGTGTGTATGTGTGTGTATAAACAATAAACAATATTATAAGTTCATGTCATACTTACGTTGACGTTGATTCCAGGAATAGGAAAGACGACTTTTGAGGGCATTTCCGAAGGGATATACCTGAAGAATTCCTTGTCATCCCTGTACCATTTCACGGAGTACATCTTGTAGTCAGCTAGATCGAAACAGCATCTCATAGTCACTTCATCTCCTTTGCTCACGTGTTGAGGAATCTCGACGCTCGTTACCTTGATGCCTGCTTCACTGCTCACTGTTAGGGAGAGAGAACAAAGGATTCAGGAAACTTAGTTGAATTAAATATACTACAAATAAATGTTCATAACCCATGGAGTAAGCATATATATATATATATATATATATATATATATATATATATATATATATATATATATATATATATATATATATATATATATATATATATAATGGCTGTTAGCCCCCTTGTAACAGAAGTGACAGAGTCAAAGCACATACACTCATCACAAGCCATGTCATCCCAATCAATCGCCTTATCTCCTTGGGAATAAAGAGTCGTCACATTTCCCATCCATCACATTACTTGGGTCATCTACAGGGAAAGTGGGCAAGGATCTTCTACCTTTAGGCCCGATAGCCATAGATTGTTTACCCTCAGCGCCTCATCTCATGACAATTACCCCCACACCCACTCGTCTTAGCTTACAGCATTGAACAGATGTGGAAAGCCTTAAAGTCCGCGTCATCAATTAATAATCTCTTTCCAGTCATCCCTATCTCTCGTACTCTCTCTTCCGTGTTCCACTGACACACCACATGCAGTCAGTCCTTTTTACCCCATCCATCCATCTCATTCTAAGTCTATCGTCTTCCAGATACTTTTGCTGTCTCCGCTCTCTTTTTCCTAGTCGTTCTTTATTTGTGCTTTCCATATGTCGAAGCCATCTCATCACTCTGGTCAAATGTTTCCCAACAGTTTTCTACTAACATCCATTTTTGACACACTTATCATTCTTCTCAAGCTCCTTATTTTTCATCACATAATGTTTGTTCTTTTTATTCTCTTGCATTCCAAGTCTTGCTTTATGCAGTGCCGTAGGCGCAATCACTCTTTCTCCTTCATACTTCCTTCACACTTCATTCATTCCTAAATATTTGTTTCTCATCACACTTGTCATCCCACCTAGTCTTTTACTGGCTTTCTTCACTCTAGAACTTACCTCAGGAGCGCTTGGCCATTCACTGCGACATACATCCTACGATATTTAAAATCTCTCAACTTCCTCAACTGTTTCCCAATTCAATCTGCAAACATACTCCTCCTTCACTTCATAATTCACTCTTAACAACATTCAGAAACTACTTCCTTCCCTTACACACCCTTACAAACTTAACCACTAACTGCTCCAGTTCCTCCTCTGAATCAGTCATCAGCAAAGTGTCATCTACAAATGTTTGTTCCGGCTTTACGTCACGGACTCCCTTTTCTACCAAGGGCTAGGACGGTTGCCTTCGTACGAAGGACTTGCTTTGGCAGATGTAATCGTTACCCTGAGTGCATGTCCTTGCTAACCTCAGACCGTGACGGGGCACGAACCCTCGACCTGACGCCCCAGAGTCGCGGACGCTACCGCTTGAGCCACGGTGACTACAAATAATAATTTAATAGCAATTAAATTATTTTCCGTAGTTTTTCTTTCTCACCAACATCCTCCAAGCCTCTGCCCAGCACTCTATACTTCATATAATTTAAGCTCTCCATTCGTATAAACTTGAATAAATGTACCGACATTACAAAATCTTGACATAACCCCACATTCACCTCAAGCCATCCCTGACTCTCAGATTTCTTCTACTACTCATGCTAAAGCTTCTAACTGCATTCAGCAAACGTCCTCTTATTCTATACATTTGTAGCACACTCCACTACGCCTCAAGCAAGCTTGTCATACAGATTCCCATTGTCCATGGAAGCCCCAAATGGGTCCTTACATTTCACTAGATGCTTCTCACACACCTGTCTTACCACAAGTGCTTTAAAAAGATCTTCCTGAATTCCCATTTTATTCTCTGATCATTCTTTAAGTTTCTTTCCTAATTCTCTCAATCAAAAGTATTTCTCACACATTACCAACTATGCTTAATAAAGTATTTCCTCTAAAAGTACTACATTCGTACTTACCTCCCTTCTCTTTATCTAGTGGTTATGCAAGTGTACTCTTCTAATCAATCAGTACTCTCCATTCCTTGTACTAGTACCACACATTCAAGAACTTTGTCATCTATTCAACTATTGTTTCTCCACCTTTTGCCAAGCATTCTACATGACACCCATATAACACCAACCTTCACTACTCTCAATGCCATATTTGCTTCCTCAATCCCAATAACCCGATCATTCTCTTCTGTTATCACCACTTCTCTATCATCTTCCATATTCATCTATTCTTTATAATGATTAACCCATCTCACTCGCACATCTATTTCTTCCACTAACAACTGCCCATCTTCTCCTTTTACCCTCTTTTCCCCACCAAGCTAACCTCTTCACACTCTTTTTACTTTTTTTAAAACGTCTTTTTATCCCTTTCAAGATTCTCAGAAGAACATCTACCTCACCTCACAACCGCCTTTCTCTTTCTCTCTCCCCACATGCTTTGCCAACCCCTTCTTTACTCTATACCTCTCATACTCCTCCACATATTCTCTTTACAACCATACGTCACATGCACGCCTCTTTTCTGCAACTACTGCAATCACCTCTCTGTGCCATCATTCACTACCCTTTCTTTTGCTTCCACCCTCTCGATTCATTCCAAGAAATACCTCTGCACTCTTCAGAACTTCTATCAATATCCAAAAAGCACTTCCGTTCTCCTTCCACCCGGGCCTCTACCTTATCTTTCACTATATACCACATATTCCTCTGACTTGAATGATAATCTTTCTCTTTCACATTTATTTTGCTCACTTTTAGCACGCTCTCTCTCTCTCTCTCTCTCTCTCATCTCTCTCTCTCTCTCTCTCTCTCTCTCTCTCTCTCTCTCTCTCTCTCTCTCTCTCTCTCTCTCTCTCTCTCTCTCTCTCTCTCTCTCTCTCTCTCTCTCTCTCTCTCTCATAAAATTCCCTGACAGGCAAAATAGGTGATATGTGGACATATTCTCTCTTTAAATCATCACTATTTACTCTTTTAATTAAAACTTGGGGAAACTGTGGTAAGGGAGGCCTGTTATAAGAGATGTAAAATGAGTAATTTTACTTCGTGTCTCTTTTACACTTAGCGCAAGTACAAAGTATCTCACAGAGCTGCTTCATCATCTTTAATGGTTAACAGAACCATTTTTTTTATGAGGGGGCTGCGACAGTTAATATACCCCGAGCTAGAGAAGAATTATGTTACACCATTGACCCCCGAAAATTTACCTAATAGCTTCCTAACAGAACTTAATTACTTGAATCTGGAACTCCATCCCTCTGTCCCTGCTATCCACGAGGTGTTTCCCTGTATATCATATTTCCTTTGTAAAATTTTCAAAAGTCTTTGCGATCAAAGAATTCGGCAAAGTGACCAACAGAAGCTGTTCAGGGATGCTGAATAAAAAATTATACTTTTTAATATTTAAGGAAAAATATCTAGAAAAAATCAATGAAAAGCTGGAAATCCTCGAAATAATTGTTCCAAATGGAAATATAATTTGCCTTCATACAGTATTTTTACATAGAAAGGGTACAAGACTCCTTATGTAGTCATATTTTACGATACAAAGGTAAACATTCTTGTCCTCCCCGAGAGGGAAAAAACTGCATTGTGAGAGAGAAAGAATAAAAAGGATGGCAAAGGACACTGAAATCCGTCTTGTCTCACAGATACTGTGTGGAGATATGTAGCTCGCGGATTGGTCAGTACAGTGATTGCTTCTTCCCTTCCACCTCAATGCAGCTCGCGGATTGGTCAGTACAGTGACTGCTTCTTCCCTTCCACCTCAATGCAGCTCGCGGATTGGTCAGTACAGTGACTGCTTCTTCCCTTCCACCTCAATGCTCTGGAACTCTTTTCTACCTTCTGTCTCTCCTAAGTCTTATGACCTTCCTTCCTTCAAAAAGCGGATCTATCGTCATCTCAGGGCCTTATTCTGTCATATTTCTAGATCTACATTACTTCGAGTATTCTTTCAGCCTATCTTTTCCAATTCTTTATCATTCTTTTATTTTGCCTCATTTTAATGCTTTCTTGGTGCCTGAGCGTGATGAGGGTAACTTTCATGCCTGTCCTAGTGTCACACTAAAAATAATTCCTATAATACAGAAGGCAACAACATAGATATCACCAGGAGTAACAGGAATAAATTCTTCTTCTTCTTCCAGACTTCTTTGTTTATTAGTTTCTGGTCTTTACTGAGGTAAAGAAACTGGTGAGGAATTAATCCATTAACACCCATTCTTTATTCAAAGTGAACTTTCCTCCAGCCAGGGAAATAGCTTTCGTAAATACTTAATGACACAAACCAGAGGGAAATATATAAAAGTCTCGATCCTTTCTTCACATAAGTAACAGATGATAATGACACCTTCAAATAATAGAAATTAACTAAAGAAGAAACTGGATAATAAGCCGGGAGGACACGCAATAAGCTGCAGCAAGAATCGCAATGGTGATAATTCCTGATAATTACTTATCATTAGCATAAAAGTGCCCATGAAAAAAGCGTTGACACCTGTTCTTATACACTGTATTCATGATTCATTAGATAATTATAATCATATAATGTAACATACACAGTGAAAAATATAAAATTACTCAATTGTCTATTATTGAAATACAGAATATTGGAGCATAATTTAATGTCATGAATACTTCACACAAATAATATGATTATTTTATACATGCTTCGGCATTACTGGCACGGAGAGAAAACTGTCATTTAGGAAAATGGATTTG
>JAXCGZ010000013.1:42500-45000 GCA_037179515.1 Halocaridina rubra
TGATTTCCATCATTTCCAATGCATAATTTGATGCGCTTTACAAAATTCAGGGGAACTCGATTGAATAGGTCTGCATAGTGAAATTTCCTATGGGCCCAGACTTTGTGGACACCCTATTGCACATGAGAATCCCAGAGCTTAGTAACAGGCTGGAAACGGCATCATTCTAGGCGGCCTTGAAGTTATCTGTAATTGCACAGTAAGGTTATGAAGGTGCTAATTTAAAGAGTGGTTTCCGGTGCAGACAGATGTGGTGGGACACAACTGCTAAACTACAAAATGCCATCAAAAATTACACAAAAAAAGAAAAAAGTTACCCTTCTGAGCTAGAAAAGTCACATATAAGAGATGGAAAATACAAGGATTCAGCATAAGTATGCTAGAATATATATTCTAAATTTTTTGCATCGTGAATTCTGAAAACTGTGTTTTCTCAAAGTATAATTGATTATTTGCACCAGGACAAGAAATCATGCAATTTATTTTTCAAAACCGCTCTCTCACAGGGTTTATTGTAATATGATTATTTGAATTTGAGCTGCGAACAGTATTTTATGTGGCACAATCAAAACCAGTGAAACAGTGCGAATACTGTTTTCTTTAACCGGTTTTATATCAGTGATTGTACGTCATAGAGAATACTCGTATATCCTTATTTTATGAGACAATTTTCCAATACGATATTTATTCATTGTTTTTGTCTGAATATTTTTTCCACTGTTAATTATTTATCCCTATCTCCTGATGTCTGCTTCAGATGTGACTAGCTTTTATTTAGAAAATAACTATATGTACATTTCAATTTCTGACTGAAGACTAAAATGGAAGCATTAATTTGTCTTCTATATGCAACAATGTTTGGTAATAAATCTAAGCCATGTGACTCCAGAACAGCGTCAGCTCTTTAACAAAACTGAATGAGACGAAGTCTAGAAAAACTCAACAAGGACAATATGATAAAAGCTAAGAAGAATGAGAGAGAGAGAGAGAGAGAGAGAGAGAGAGAGAGAGAGAGAGAGAGAGAGAGAGAGAGAGAGAGAGAGAGAGAGAGAGAGAGAGAGAGAGAGAGAGAGAGATGATGATGATGATGATGAAGAAGAAGATGATAATGATAAGGTTGCAATTAGAAATAATTAATGCCTCAGAAGTGAAGAGAAACAGAAATCAGCTATTCTAGGTAAGGACATCCTCATTACCAGTGAAAAGACGTAGGGACACCTTCATGAATGTAGGATAATTGATCAATGTAAACATGTGTGGCACATGGCCACTGTATTACAAGATACTTCATTTGATGTCAACAATTGTAGTTGATAAGCATATTACACTAAATGCAAAATATCTTTTGACCTACCCGATTGATTATTGATAATTGATTATTCACTATCTTGACATAGTCAGATAACTTCAGATTATGTTGTAGAGATTATGATCTAGAAAAAAAGAGTAAAGAATTTTACTCACTTATGAAGAGATTTAGTTAAGAATAAAATGATTTACTTCAAGTTTTCTTAAATGTGTTAAGCTCTTTAGGATATTCATATTCATATATATATATATATATATATATATATATATATATATATATATATATATATATATATATATATATATATATATATATATATATATAATATATATATAATATATATATATATATATATATATATATATATATATATATATATATATATATATATATATATATATATATATATATATATATATATATATATATATATATATATATATATATATATATATATATATATCTATATATATAATATATATATAATATATATATATATCTATATATATATATATATATATATATATACTATATATATATATATATATATATATATAAACCAGCTTCACTATTAGGAACAGGTGATGGAATACTTTCCTCACGACCAAAGCGATGCAAGAAAAGGGAATGCAATAAAGAGATATGATTCTTGTAAGGATACTGCCTTTCTTGAATAGATTCCAAAAACCGTACACAAGGATAAAATTAAGTCAATATTTCCGTTTTCATGCTAAATATAGCATTTGATGCTAAATATAGCAATTGATCTTATAAAGTTTAATGCATACTACTCTAAAGATATTGGTCTCATATTTCATAATCTCTCAGACCATTTCATTTAACTCTAAGAAAAAGCTTACTTTTGAGAAGTAGTGAGATGAGACAACATTGGGAGCTAAAAACCAGAAAAAGTATTGAGATGAGGACAACATGGGGAGCACTGGAACCAGCTAAAATCAGGAAAAGTATTGGTTGGAGCAGACACTTGAACTCACTAAGAATTTCTAACAGAGGCATAAACAATGTATGGATAGTCCACCATGCTACTCTATTAGGTAACCCTAGTTTAGACCAAATAAAAACAGTTAACACACAACTGTTGCCACTATTTAAGTTAAAGAGAGCAACACCTTGCTAAATTCAAGAAATGTTCATGGATCTGCAAAGTACATCCTCATTAACTGGCCTCTA
>JAXCGZ010000013.1:50000-57500 GCA_037179515.1 Halocaridina rubra
AGTATCTATCCTTTTATCTTCAAAGTATGCTCTAGTTCAATCTGTTCCTAAGAAGGGTGACCACTCTATTCCTTAAATATACGGACCTATTGCCCTAACTTCCTCTATTGCTAAAGTTTTCGAAACTTTGCTCAATGTCACTTCTTGAAATACCTTGAATATAACTCACTTATCTCTGATCATCTTGCAAGGCAAGATCCTCTGATGACCTTCTGTCGTATCTAACTCATGTATGGTCATCTTCTCTAAGGATCTATGAGGAATCCTTTGTTGTCGCCCTTGATATCTCTAAGGCTTTTGACAGAGTCTGGCACAATGCTCTGTTTGCTAAACTCCTTGCCTATGGCTTTACCCCTTCTCTCTGTTCTCTGATTTCCAGTTTTCTTTTTGACCGTTTTATATCTGTAGTTGTTGATGGTGCAGCATCTAGCCCATTCCCTGTTACTAGTGGTGTTTCACAAGGCTCTGTTCTTTCACCTACTCTCTTCCTTCTCTCCATCAATGATCTTCTACAATCCCCATCTTCCTCTCTTCTACACGTCTTTGCGGATGATTCTATCCTTCACATTTCCTCTGCCTATTGTTCACAACCTTCATCTGCTTCTCGTTATTAGTATCGTATCATTCTTTCTTATACTCTCAACTCCAATTTGCTTACTGCTTCTTCCCATCTACCTGCAGACTCTGGAACTCTGTTCCTTCTATTGTCTTTCCAAATTCTTATGACCTATCTTCCTTCAAAAAGCGGATCTATCATCATATCAGGGCCTAATTCTCCATATCTCTAGGTCCTCAGTACTTTGACTATTTTTACAGTCTGTCCTTTCCCTTTATATATCATTACATCATCTCTGCCATGTCCATAACCTTTTTTTTTTTCGTTCGTAATAATATTTTCTCGTGCCCGGGCCTTTATTGATAAGGGCAGTTTTTTGGCCTGTCCCGGTGTCAGAGTCATGAAAATAATGTATGTATATATATATATATATATATATATATATATATATATATATATATATATATATATATATATATATATATATATATATATATATATATATATATATATATATTCATGTATATATATATATATATATATATATATATATATATATATATATATATATATATATATATATATATATATATTTATATATATATATATATATATATATATATATATATATATATATATATATATATATATATATATATATATATATATATATATATATATTTATATATATATATATATATATATATATATATATATATATATATATATATATATATATATATATATATATATATATATATATATATATATACATATACATATATATACATATATATATATATATATATATATATATATATATATATATATATATATATATATATATATATATATATATATATATATATATATATATATATATATATGTACATGCATATGCATAATATATATATATATATATATATATATATATATATATATATATATATATATATATATATATATATATATATATATATATATATATATATATATATATATATATAAATGGCAAGCGTACATTAGCGAGCAATTAAAAGTAGCATTTGTCAAAGAGACCTTTAAATGTTAATTTCAATATGCAATTTTCTGTTCCTCTTTCAACTTATTTTTTGCATAGTCGAAACACGACTTTCATCTCAGTGTTTGAATCCAATATCCATTACACAGAACCGGTTGAATTAGTCCTTTTCAAACCTGAAGTGATAGATTTCAGGAATAGGTCTATTAAGTCTATTTTATTCTATATGAGAATATGAAATATCCAACACTATTTTTATTCGTCGCATTACTAATAGTAATTTATTAAAAAAAAATATAAATAAATAAAAGAGAGAATTGTGGGGCGATTTTTTTTTTTTATTGAGATATGTTGATTTGATGTGACAGATGAAGGTCCTGCTAATATCACCACCATTATATATGGACGTACTCTCGGTACGACAGGAGATTGGTACATGCACTCTAATATATAAAAATAAAAAAATAAACAAATAAAAAAAATAATTTTGTGCACGCACCTAAACTATTTAATGGGATTTCTTTTTCATATTAACCCTTTTCACGGAAAAATAATGTCCATTTATTATTATACTTACCATATATTTTTAATAGTAAGCACCGTGGCTCAAGCGGTAGCGTCCGTGACTCTTAGGCGTCAGGGCGAGGGTTCGCGCTCCGTCACGGTCTGAGGTTAGCAAGGGCATGCACTCAGAGTAACGATTACATCTGCCAAGACAAGTCCTTCGTAAGAAGGTAACCGTCCTAGCCCTTGATAGAAATGGGAGTCCGTGACGTAAAACCGGAACTATATATTTTTTTATACTTTTCCAAAGTGGTTCAGTAAATTAATGTCTACATTGTATTAAGCTCGATAGATTTCTTGACAAAATGCAATATGACAGCCAATATTCTTGCTTATACCCTTGAAGGATATATTCGTATTAATTATTGCAGGAATCAATTCCTACATTAATAGCAAAGTGGCATGTGACAATCAACCTGAAAAACAATATTCAAATTCAGTTTAGGGGTCATTCAAACACGAAGCCATCATAAGAAAGTCAAACAAAACTTAAACGTAAAAGAAGGAAAAAATATGTAAAACAAAAAAGCACGGGATGACACCTTCGTAAAAATTTCCCAGCATTCTCTAGGATATTTTCCAATATTTCCATTCATAAAACTACAATAACATTTTGGGGGCGTTTCAATATCTTTCCATTGAACACTGCCGCTGAACTTATGAAACAGCATTCGAAAATATATGACCAACTTTCTTGGGTGATTTTGCCCATTCACCTTCCGATGGCGTCCTATTTTCTCACGAGACCTTTTTTTTTAATATTTATTTTTATCTTCCTGTAGTGTAAAAATAATATTCACTATTACAGTAGGGTATCTTTTAATTATACATAACATATAATGCTCTTTTTCTCACTGTTTAAAACAGAACGAGAATAGCGAGACCTTAACATATTTTATATTTTGTCTCCATCTTTTTCACATGTATCATAGCTAGCAATATATTTTTAGGTCGTGAAAAGTTTTTCACTTTTAACATTTTTTTCTCAACTCTACAAATGCGCATCAATGGCTATATGGTTAAGTAGTTTTGATTGACTTAGGCTTTGCGAACTGATGTTTTGTTTCTGATTTCTGTTTTGATTTTTTTTTTTTTAATTAAAGTCGTTTTCATGATCTCTGGGAGCTGTTTTTTTTTTTTTTTTTTTTTGCAGAAATATGAATATATGCACACATACACGCACGAGCACGCACAGATACGGACATATATATATATATATATATATATATATATATATATATATATATATATATATATATATATATATATATATATATATATATATATATATATATATATATATATATATATATATATATATATATATATATATATATATATATATATATATATATATATATATATATATATATATATATATATTATATATATATATATATATATATATATATATATATATATATATATATATATATATATATATATATATATATATATATATATATATATATATATATATATATATATATATATATATATATATTCTCTCTCTCTCTCTCTCTCTCTCTCTCTCTCTCTCTCTCTCTCTCTCTCTCTCTCTACGGGAACTAAAGCACCCATTCTATATGATCTCCTAATGCCTCAAGCTAGTGTACGCCGCCGTTGATATTGCTCTATCGTGGACTTTATTAAACTGCAAGGTTTCACTTTTATTCATTTTGTTTCTTATGATTCTGAGACGCATTCTGGCGACGCCCCAATGCAGTTGTATATAACAGATTCTTTCTTAGAAAATTCCCCTTTTCCAAAGTGTAGATGCAGCAGAGAGAGTAAAATAAATGAATAATAATTCCTCTATTACATAAAGAGAAAGTTGATTCATTTATCTTGGTACACAAAATTACATACGCAAATATTTTTTTTCATCTGTGTAAATCTCTTATCTAAAGATGTCATGCTCACTGTCATTGTTAAGTATAGTGTGCATGTCTGCCACAGGGTGAGTGATGCGGAGATGTTACATTTTGAAAACTTGTTGAAAACTTGGTGAATGCTTACTGTGATAATCAAAATGGTGAATTTATATTCAGTTGATGTGGACTGCACAGTAGTGTGTTGTGCACTCTTAGGAGCTATCATAAAGATAAGATCATGTTATATAAAGATTAGGTCAAGATGATTCCTGAACGAGCCTGGGAGGGTTATGGTACAGGAAACTTCCCCTTTGGGAAAAAAAAATAATAAAAATGGTTAATTTATATTCAGTTGATGTGGACTACACAGTAGTGTGTTGTGCACTCTTGGGAGCTATCATAAAGATAAGATCATGTTTTAAAAAGATAAGGTCAAGATGATTCCTGAACGAGCCTGGGAGGGTGATGGTACAGGAAACTTCCCCTTTGTGAAAAAAATAAAGCAACTGCATTTGTATGAAACTTGTAATATAAACAGAAGAGAATATAAAATACAAAATGCATAATTCGTAGGTGATCCTTTTCTTATTCGTAAAAGAAATTGAAACTACCCCAAAATTGTATTTAGATATTAATAGTACAGATATTTCATTTCCTGTGAGTGTGGTTTTAGAAGGGAAAATACAGGGAAAATTATACTACTTGAACATTTTGGAACTTTGTATGTCATAGAGCAGGATATGATGAAAAGACAATTTCGAAACACAAGAAGAATCTGCAATAGAATTTGAATTTTGGAAAAGTGATTTTAAGCTTTACCCATATCACTCGTTGCGGAGCTAAATTGCCAAATATTGACGAGAAACAAAATTATATATTCGAGAATCATATATCCTCTTTCACCCGGCAGTGATAATTTCAATTTTAATAACAATTATGAAGATATGCTTATCCAGCTACATATATAGGTAAAAAAATAACTGAATATAAAAAGCCAATATTCTCTGCCAAATCTGCTTTCTACTTACAAATACAAACGATATTTTCATGCTACCTGATTAATCGATTTTTTTATAGATACCAGATACAGTCAACCATATCAATATAGAAAAAGTGAATAAATATACAATATCATATCTCAATACACTAATGATATAATTAAAAAATAAACTATCTTAATCTGATATTATGTGTTTGGAAAATCTATACCAGGAGTGTAAAAAAATTTCATGTTCCTCATAAAGTACCAGGAAGTAGGGGAGGGTTCACATGTGAAGTATTTTTTGCATTTTACCATCCACATTTACCACAAAGAAATACTGTATTAATTTCCAGCCCAGCAATATATAGGCAAGACAAATACTCCTGAATCACTTCCTGTCAAAAATTGACAATACATAAATAACAGAAAATGATTGAAAAAATTTAAGCAGATTTGAATTGATTTACTTAATCAAATGAAAGTAAAGAATTTAATAATGATATATATATATATATATATATATATATATATATATATATATATATATATATATATATATATATATATATATATATATATATGCAAAATAAACTGTTATATCACAACACAATATGAAGCAAAAAAAGGCCCTTCGCTTCTTTTTGTATTTTATTTATGGGCCTATTTTTGCTTCATATATATATATATATATATATATATATATATATATATATATATATATATATATATATATATATATATATATATATATATATATATATATATATATACACTGTGCCAAAGCGCTACCAAATACACTACTGAAGGTCTATTAAAGAAGATAACCTCAAAGCTAACTGTTTGTTAGGAACGAAAGAATTCTTTATAAAAGCCTGTCTGTTAATATTACAGCTTCTCCCAACCTCACTCATGGCTTCGTTTTCCCATTTAATTATAATCCCAAACTATATAGGATTCAATAATAATCAAATAATTATATGTGAAAAATGAATCATATTTACCTCTGACAGGGACTCGAATCAAAAACACAATTAAACTGTCAAGGCGCTACCAATTACACCACTGAAGGTCTAAGAAAGAAGCCAACTTCAAATCTAACTGCTTTGCTAGGAATGAATGCATTCTTTATGAATGCCTTTCTTTTCATAATAGAGCTTCTCCCAAACTCACTCGTGGCTTCGTTTTTTAATTTAATTCAAATCCCAGTTTGTATAGGCATCAATAATAATCAAATAAGCACATTAACATATGTGAAATCATGAAGCATATTTTTCCCTTTGACTGGGACTCGGACCTAAGACATAATTAGTCTAACAAGGCACTACCAACTACACCACTGAAGGTCTAAGAAAGAAGCGAACCTCAAAGCTAAATACTTTGCTAGGTATGAACGGATTCTTTATGAATGCCTTTCTGTTCATATTGCAACTTCTCCCTACCTCACTCGTGGCTTTGTTTTTTAATTTAATTCAACTCGCAATCTATATAGGCATCAATAATAATACAATAAACACATTAATAAATGTGAAAACATAAATCATATTTTATCCCTTGACTGGGCCTCGAACCTAAGACACATTGTTAGTCTGCCAAGGCGCTACCAACTACACCACTGAAGGTCTAAAAAATTAAGAAGAAATTTTAACAACTAACAATTGTGCTGATGCAGTTGTAAATTTCTCCCTTTTCCATGCATGTCACTATCTCTACTTTCACTTCCATGGTGATGACTCTCCTTTTCTTCGAGGAAGTGCCATCAGAAAAGTCTGCTTTATGCTTGGGAGACATAATGCAGGCCAAGAATTACCAAAGAGAAGCAAAATGATTTATGGAACACGTGTTGTAACCAAAAACCATCATAATTCGAGGACAGTGTAACCCGAGGACCCCCTGTTCAGTGTATATATATATATATATATATATATATATATATATATATATATATATATATATATATATATATATATATATATATATATATATATATATATATATATATATATATAAAGATGGATAGATGGAAGTAATAATATATATATATATATATATATATATATATATATATATATATATATATATATATATATATATATATATATATATATATATATATATATATATATAAAGATGGATAGATGGAAGTAATATATATATATATATATATATATATATATATATATATATATATATATATATATATATATATATATATATATATATATATATATATATATATATATATATGTTTGTATATTTTGGCAGTAAATTTTCTTGTATACATATTTTGTTGAATATGACCGCTATTTTTGCATTTGCTATTTTCTCGTATAACTTTTCCAAAGTTCTTACAATAACTTTTTCATTATTGTTGAGACTATATAATAGGTCGGAAAATTTAAGAGAATTTATAACGTATCGTACAACTTCGCACATTGTCAAATGATTATCTATTTAGTAGTGGATGGAGGTTATATATGATATCTAATATCCATCGTTAGTTTAT
>JAXCGZ010000013.1:62500-102500 GCA_037179515.1 Halocaridina rubra
GCCTTTTCTCCAAAGCCTTCATATGCTACTCGTAATAAGTCTCATATCACTCTTTCTTTAACCATCAACTCCCGTTTGCATAGAGTATCTAAGTGAGAAAACCAAAGTTTAGTAAAATTTAATGCCTCCAAGACAGTGTTTCTGGCTAAATCTTCATCTACTACTCCTGATACCCCGTATTGTCTTTGAAGCTAACGAAATTTACCCTATTGATTCTATTAACAATTTGGGAATCCGGATAACCTCTAACTTACCTTGGAGGAGTCACATAATCCAAATTTCTAAATCTTCTTCCAAATATCTGGGGGTTTTGTTTAATGTTTGCCATCACTTTTCCTTTTCCAATCTATCTGTCCCTGCTTAGCATACTGCTCGCACATTTGGGGTGCTATTTTTTATACTTATCTCCTTGATAGGGTTAAATCTAAGGGAATGAGACTCATCATTTACCCTTCTCTTACTTCTGATTTTTATGATTTTCCTCTTCACCTTAGAGTACAGTCCCTTTCTCTTTTCTATAGTTACTACTTCCATTGCTGCTCTGATGAGTTGGCAAGTTGCATTCCTCCCCCACTGCCAAGGCTGCGTAATTCTTGCCAAGCGACCTTGTCTCACAGGTATTGTGTGGAGATTTGTAGCTTGTGAATTGGTCGTTGCAGTGACTGCTTCTTCCCATCTACCTCCAGACTCTAGAACTCTCTTCCTCCTGCTGTCTTTTCTACTTCTATTAACCTCTCTTTCTTCAAATATAACGGATCTATTGTCGACACAGGGCCTAATGCTCCCATATCTCTAGGTCTCCAGTACTTCAACTATCAGCCTGTCCTTTCACTATTGTGTATTATTTCCTTATTTCTGTCTCGGCCTTAAACTTATACTTTTTTTCGTTTTAATATTTTCTTGGTGCCCTAGCCTGATGAGGGCTATTTTCTTGCCTTGCCCGGTGTCACAATCATAAAATAAAAATTCATTTTAGACAATCATGTTCTCCAGTGACTCCGCAGACTTTTACAAACACTACCCAATTTTATAACCAAAAATATATTATGATGAAATGATTGTGAAAATCCAATCGTAAGGTCAAGAGATATCGCTTTGACTATAAATTAATATGAGAAAATTGCAATAAACTCGGCCTCAAAAGTATGCTGTGCTTGTTACACAATAATTATTAAGTTTTAGGCAAAGAAAACTTAGCCGACAGTGCAAGAACAAATATATGTATGAAATAGAAATCGAACTCATTAAAGCTATATTTTTCTCATGCTTTGGTGAAATATAGATGTTAATCTCAAATAGGAAGTTGATGTGTATCTGAAACTCGGTTAAAAACTAATATGCCAAATAGATTGCTTTATACCGGTTTTAATTTATTTCATTGTGATAATAGTAAGGGAGGAAGTTCTTGTATGTATGCGCGTAATGACTTAGAAAGTGTAGAAATGAGAATGAGTGAGCCTCTTTGTGAAGGTACTGAAGAGATATGGGTAAAAGAATACAGCTACGGAAATTACCTTTGGTTATAATAGGAACAATGTATAGGCATCCTCGCGCCTCCCCAAATGCATTTGAATATATTTATGATAAATTGCAAATACAATCTTGTGAAAAAGAAAAAACTTATCCTATTTGGTGATCTAAATAATATTTCATTTTCCTGTCTGTCAGATCTTAACAAATTATAAAGAGATTAAATTGTCGCATAACAAGTACAAGTAAAATCGTCCTTAATGTTATAACTGGCGATCAAGATTTCATCCGGTCCTCATAATGAGCAAACTGTCAAATATTAGATTATGAATTAATGTCAGTCAAGATGGGAACAGAGAAACTTAAGAATCAGCTACCAGCAAGAGTTTCCATAGTTTAAATACTATAGGCAGAATAATTTCTGTAATACTGTATCATAGTCTGTCACAAATTCACTCAGATTCTGAATTCAGATGATGTAGAGAAATCAGTGTATATAATGATAACAAACCTTATGTCTTTTCTGAATACTTTTGAGAATGCTTCAAGATAAAGGTTAGATATACTGGTTGACAGAATGAGGCGAAAAGACGGCAAAGCACGGAAGCTAGTAAATCTGCAAACTCCTTAAGGAACCTTGCAGGGATACCATCGGGAACAGATACTTTGTTCGTCCTTAGCGAGCGAAGAACCTTATAAACTTTGCGTGAAGAAAGGATAAGAGAGGACATAGGGTTAGAGAGGGATAAAGAATGAGGGACAGGTGCGCTAGAATCACTTTTATATATATATATATATATATATATATATATATATATATATATATATATATATATATATATATATATATATATATATATATATATATATATATATATATATATATATATATATATATATATATATATATACCAATCTCTGCAAATGAGTAAATAAATAAACAATAAAGATAAAACAAAATTCAATAGAACAGAGTAATGGCAAAATATAAGAGTAAACCTAATTATTAATTATCTGGAATGCAAGGTAGGAATAAAATATGATAACCAATATATTTTTTACATTCATGGTTTCCATGAAAAACCTTATCTTCAATCAGAACTGGAATATGGAGCTTAAGGTATATCTGAGGAAAAATGTGCATCTTCGCTTTATATGTAAAGTAACTAAAAAGAAGTCTGTTAAAATCATTCAGCTCTTAGAATACAGCTTAACTGAGAGAGTTATGAGTAAAAATGCTGTAAGTATAATGTCTGTGCTTATGGCGCGTGAGAGGTATATATGAGGATCATAAGGATTCAATATGACATGTAGCTTGCATAAGGGAAATATCTGAATTCACAATGAAATGAAAAACTGCTCTAGTTAAAAGAGATGGTAGACTGCAGTAACTCTCGAGAACAAGAATAAGATTTTTCTTCCAAATATACATATATGTATTAGTTAAATTAATGACGATAGGTAGTACACAGTATAATCAGGAGAATAGAATTCAAATATATCAAACAGAATTCCTCAGTAATATTTTATTAGCTTGTACACTCTAATACATTTACAATTAAGTTGTATTTGACCTCCTTGGAAACTTCTCACATCTCCTCTCCTTTTCCTCATCGGTTCTCCTTCCATAGTTAAATATCTTCAAAGTGGGAAGAAAAGTTTACAAAGCGGTTTTGAAGGGAAGTTCAGAGACTTGGATAAGTTTGGTAAGTTCTGCTGCGGCTCATCTGGTTGGCTTGAGGAGCTCAAGTCCCAAGGGGTCTTCAAGAAAGACTCACAGGAGGTCTTCCGGGTCACGACAGAAGAAGAAGAAGAAGAAGAAGAAGAAGAAGAAGAAGAGGATGACGACGACAAATAGCAGCAAGAGGTGAAAGAGAAGAAAGAAGTAGGGCAATGGAAAATAATTGCATGACCAGTGAATGGTGTGATAACTTTAAATGTCGTCAAAATTATTTTGAGGAAGAGTCAAATATGATGAGCTAAATGACTGAGATAGTATTCGGATAAGGATGAATTTGGAAATGGTCTATAGACCATTCCCTGATCAAGAATGTATCTATCGGATAATGTTAAATAGAAGAAAAAGGGAAATACAAATTGTTGGCAAACTTTAAGGAAACATTCAAGCTTTTAGCATTTTTTCATATATTCACTTTGCCAGAGACGAATTAGCTAGTTTATTATTATTATTATTATTATAGTTATTATTATAATTATTGTTATTATTATTATTATTATTATTATTAATTGGACATAAATTCGGATGATTGCTTTTTGTACATTTATCTAAGTTTGAGCTCTTGCATATACTATTTCAGCAGTGATTTCACATACCTATTAGCACTGCTTCATGGACATAAGATAATTTTAAAGCTATTAATAAGAAATAAGGATCATGACGTATTTCAACACACACACACACACACACACACACACACACACACACACACACATACCAAAACTCGAATATGCAGCCCCCTTTTGGAATCCGCACTTGAAAAAGCACATAGCTAAGCTTGAAAAAGTTCAAAGACATGCCACGAAACTGGTGCCAGAAATATGCAATCTCGGTTATGATGAGAGGCTGAGGGAATTAGACTTGCCATCACTCGAAGCTAGAAGAGTAAGGGGGGATATGGTGACAGTCTTTAAATTCCTTCATGGTTATGATAGAGTGGATAGGGATCGATATTTCGATATGGCTGGCTCTAGAACTAGAGGTCATAGTTTGAAGCCTCGTAAGAAAACTTGTTTGCAGGATGTAAGGAAATACTTTTTCAGTGTAAGAGTAGTTGATAATTGGAATTCGCTAAGCGAGGAGGTAGTTAATGCTATCTCAATCCATAGTTTTAAGGACAGGTACGATAAGTATCACTAAGTCTAAAAATGGAACCGATCAGGAGACGGGAAGATACGAGCTTTGGGCTCTTTCCCGTAAACACAATTAGGTAATCACAATTAGGTAATCACACACACACACACACACACACACACACACACACACACACACACACACACATATATATATTCTTCCTTCAGTCTTAGCATCTATCCTACGCCTACATTTATACCGAATATTTTGGGGTATTTGCTACACATCTTGTACCATTCCTATACATTTGACAAGTAACAACACACTGCATTTCTTTTTCTCTTTGCTTTCTTTTTTCATTTTCTCATCATTATTTTAATTTTTGACGGTTAAGAACTCATGACCCCAGTCCAAGCATAGAGGGGTGCTATATATATATCCACACACACACGCACACACACACACACACACACACACACACACACACACACACACACACACACACACACACACACACACACACACACACACACACACACACACATATATATATATTTGCGTACAAGGGAATTTCCTACACCAACATGTAATGGAACCAACAAGAGCCAGGGGTGGGGATGAGCCATCACTACTTGATCTGGTGTTCACAGATAATGTGTTGGATATTGAAAATATTGAGTATGAACCACCAATTGGAAAGAGTGACCACTGTGTGTTGTTGATGGAGTATATCATTGAAGACATTCTTCCTGAGAGTAGAGGCACTGAGGACATGAGGAGGAACTATCAGAAAGGAGATTACATCAAAATGAATGAGCTTTTTGCAGTTATTGACTGGAGAACCTTATTTTACAACAAATCTGTACAAGAAATGTATGACATCTTTTGTGAGAAATATGGGAAGATTGTAGATTGCTGCATACCTGTCACCAAAGTAGGTGTAATTCATGCCAGAGAGAAATGGTTCGATAATGGGTGTAAAAGAGCTAAGGAGTGGAGAGACAAATGCTGGAAAAGGTATAGGAGGAGAAAAAATATAAATGCCTGGCAAACCTACAAAAGAGCAAGAAATGACTACCTAAGTAAAAGGAGAGAGGCAGAGAAAGATTATGAGAGGGACATCACCAGGAAGGCGAAAGAAAATCCCAAGCTTTTCCACAGCTTTATCAGAGGAAAACTGAAGGTAAAAGAACAGGTTTTAAGGCTAAAGAGAGCGGATGGAAGCATCACTGAGACGGACGAAGAGATCTGCAAAGAATTGAACAAGGAGTTTCAGTCAGTATTTACAGTAGAAAATACCCCACCCCCTCAGATTGCAGTGATAGAAGCTCAAGGGCCGGTATTAGAGAACATCAACCTTACAGCCACAGAGGTATGCAAAGCGCTGATGGATTTAGATGTTCATAAAGCTACAGGTCCTGATGACATATCCCCTCATGTGCTTAAAAAATGCGCAAACACAATATCAGTGGCACTAAGTATCATATTTAAGGAGTCATTGGAGTCGGGGGAGATTCCAAGATGCTGGAAACAAGCAAATGTGATACCTATCTTCAAAAAGGGAAGGAGGGATACGGCTCTGAACTATAGACCAGTTTCCTTGACCAGCATAGTTTGCAAACTTATGGAGAAACTACTAAGGAAACATATCTCTCTTCACTTGGAATCCTTCAACTTTTTGTCAGTGAGGCAACATGGCTTCAGAGAAGGAAGATCAACAGTAACAAACTTATTAGAATTTTATGATGAGGTAAGCCAAATCTTACAGGAAAGAGAGGGCTGGGCAGATTGCATATTCCTAGACTTCCAGAAAGCGTTTGACACTGTTCCACATGGGAGACTTATTAGGAAGCTGCAATCAATGGCTAGAATAGGTGGAAATGTCTTGGAATGGATAAAAACTTACTTAGAAGGAAGGGAACAGAGGGTTAGAGTAAGACACTCAGTGTCTGAATGGAGAAGAGTTAGTAGTGGAGTTCCACAGGGTTCAGTTTTAGGGCCACTTTTGTTCCTTGTATATGTAAATGACCTACCAGAGTCTGTAAATTCATTCATGAATATGTTTGCAGATGATGCAAAGATTGTGAAGAAAGTAAAAAACGAGAACAATGGTAGAGAACTTCAGGAGGATCTAAATAATCTGCATGAGTGGTCAGAAAAGTGGCTAATGAAATTCAATACCTCAAAATGTAAGGTAATGAGAATGGGTACAAGTGCAAGAAGGCCCAAGCTTGACTACTCGGTGGCTGGAGTACAACTTCAGGAGACAGAAAATGAGAGAGATCTAGGAGTAAACATATTGGCAGATTTGTCTCCAGAAATACATATAAATGGCGTAGTAAGGGCAGCATATGCATTCTTATCAAATGTAAGGGTAGCCTTCAGGCACATGGACAAGGAAATGTTCAGAAATATTTATGTAACCTATGTGAGGCCAAAACTCGAATATGCAGCCCCCTTTTGGAATCCGCACTTGAAAAAGCACATAGCTAAGCTTGAAAAAGTTCAAAGACATGCCACAAAACTGGTGCCAGAAATACGCAATCTCGGTTATGATGAGAGGCTGAGGGAATTAGACTTGCCATCACTCGAAGCTAGAAGAGTAAGGGGGGATATGGTGACAGTCTTTAAATTCCTTCATGGTTATGATAGAGTGGATAGGGATCGATATTTCGATATGGCTGGCTCTAGAACTAGAGGTCATAGTTTGAAGCTTCGGAAGAAAACTTGTTTGCAGGATGTAAGGAAATACTTTTTCAGTGTAAGAGTAGTTGATAATTGGAATTCGCTAAGCGAGGAGGTAGTTAATGCTACCTCAATCCATAGTTTTAAGGACAGGTATGATAAGTATCACTAAGTCTAAAAATGGAACCGATCAGGAGACGGGAAGATACGAGCTTTGGGCTCTTTCCCGTAAACACAATTAGGTAATCACAATTAGGTAATCACAGTAACCCCTCGTTTATCGCGGGGGTTTGGTTCCGGGACTGACCGCGATGGGTGAATTTCCGCGAAGTAGGATCACCTATATACATAGGTATTCTACATTTATTTTTACGTTTACTGTATAATCCCTCCCTGTACTGTTAGCAAACCACCATTTACTTTATTAATAACAGCGTGCAAGCATAAATTTATATGAAAGTGCTAGGTAATCTTACCGTGAATGAGGTGGTAATGACATGGCATCGTCGAGAAGATTGAAGAAGTCACCGAACGAACCATATTATCATCATGTTCTTGTGAGAGTTGTTGGAGTGCTTTCACGTGTTCAGACATGGCTGCCAGACGTTCGAGTGTAAGGCCAGGTTCTTCGATTTCCTTGTAGCTAAGTTCCAAAGTGAATTGAATATACAGTACTTATGAAAACCCTTGATCATTATGAAAAATATGGAAGTGGAGAGGCCAAGTATCCTATCAGTGATATTTTGAAATACAGTATACTTTGGACTTTGCACAAACTGGTCTCAATTCAGGTCAGTCTTCAGAAACCAATTGTGTTCCTTCTCCTTCTATGATGGAAGTGGATGACATTGAAAACTGTGAAAATGATACTAATGCTCCCCCAGTAGAGGAAATCTCTTGTAAATCAGACGTTAAAGAGGATCTGCAGAAGCCGCTTGAAACTAAAGAGGAGTCTGTTGAGGCAAAAGAAATGATATTGATGCTCCCCAGTAGAGGAAATCTCTTGTAAATCAGACGTTAAAGAAGATCTACAGGAGCCGCTTGAAAATAAAGAGGAGTCTGTTCAGGCAAAGGAAATGATACTGATGCTCCCCCAGTAGAGGAAATCTTTTGTAAATCAGATGTTAAAGAAGATTTGCAAGAGCCGCTTGAAATTAAAGAGGAGTCTGTTGAGGCATAGGAGACTGTTATTGAAAGAACCCCTGAAGCATAACATATTAATAAGCACAACGCAAACAGCGCACGTGTGAGTTAGACTGAGCGAGTGAGGCGAGACAATGGAAGATGGTGGGAGAACCAAGCTTCAGTCAAAAAGCCAAGCAGACCCCATAATACAGAACATACAGCAGAACAATTCTCTGATTCGTTGCCTCTCACCCTTTCAGCCAATAGCATTCCATGAACTATCTCACGTTGGTGCGAGCCTTTGCGTTTTCCAAGACGCCAATACAGTGTACACTATCGTACAGTATTGCACCATGTGAAAAACTTAATTACATGTCTGCTTATAAGTGTACTCTTACTTTTGTAAAAGAATAGCCAATGTATAAAAATGGAGATAAATGTTTGTTTGTTTGTTTGTTCCCCTTCATCAGTTCCTCCTACTCAGCACTGATTTTTGCTTCAAGCCTACCCAACGTGATGATTTGCTGAACTCTCTCTTTGACTTCTCATAGAATGATGACCGCTTTCGGGCCCGCAACCCTAATCAGGTAGCACTAAAATTTGTCAAAATCATAAACTTGGGAATGGAGGTGTTTATCCCCTCTTTTATGAAATTTTTTTCTTCAGTGATCCTTGTTTTGACTGTGTCTGCTCCATGGGTGTTCAGGCCAGCAATAGGGCATAATGGTCCTACCAAGCCTCTAATTCTGATTTAACTCGGTCTGTTATTATTACTGCCTGGAAAATCTGCACTGCTCAAATCAGAAGGTTAAAAACTTTATTTTTAAGAAGAAAATTTATTGACCTTAACTCCTTACCCACATATATAAGTTGCTGATACTTAGTCAAACCTCTCCAAAAACTTCTGTAACTCAAGCTTTTCCAACTCATTCGTCCTGATGGTTTTATAGATGCCTCTCTCAACGACAGAGTTACTCTCTTTGAGTTTCATGTTTCTGCCAACTTTTCCATAAGCGATTCTAGCGTACCTGTTCCTCTTGCTTTACCCCTCCCTAATCCTATTTCCTCCCTTAATCTTTTTTTCATGCAAAACCCACAATTTTTCTCTCTCAAAATATGAACTAGGTATCCCAACCCATGGTATCCCTACAAGGTTCCTTGAGGAGTTTGCAGATGAATTGGCTTCCGTGCTTAGCCGTCTTTTTCGCCTCATTCTCTCAACCAGTATCTATCCTTTATCTTGGAAGCACGCTCTAGTTCAGTCTTTTCCTAAGAGGGGTGACCGCTCTGTTCCTTCCAACTACCGACTTATTGTCCTCACCTTTGCTATCGCTAAAGTATTTGACAGTTTGCTCAGTTCTCACTTCTTGAAACAACTTGAATCGTATCTCGATTATTTCCAGCCACCAGTACGGCTTCTGCAAGGCATGATCAACTGGTGACTTCCTGTCCTATCTCAGTTATGTATGGTCATCTTCTATGAAGAAGTGTGGGGAATCCTTTTGTCGTCTCCCATGATATTTTTAAGGCTTTTGACAGTGTGTAGCACAAGGCTCTGTTGGCCAAGCTTTCTGCTTATGGCATTACCCCTTTGACAGTGTGTAGCCCAAGGTTCTGTTGGCCAAACTCTCTGCTTATGGCATTGTCCCTTCTCTATGTTCTCTGATTTTCAATTTTCTTTCTGGCCTTTTTTTATCTGTGGATCCTGGCATGGCAACATCAAGCTCATTTCAAGTTACCAGTTGTGTTCCACTGGGCTCTGTTCTTTCATCTACTCAGTTCTTTCTCTTCATTAACGATCACCTGCAGTCCTCATATTCTTCTCTTCACTACACCTTTACCGACGAATCTACCCTTCATTTTTTCTCTGCCTTCTCTTTACAACCTTTATATGCTATTCGTCATCAATCTCGTATCATTCGTTCTTCAACTCTCAACTCCGATTTGCAGAGAGAATATGAGTGAGGCATCCAAAATTAAGTAAAATCTAATGCTCACAGGAGACAATGTCCAGCTATATCTATCTCTTTCTCCTCCTGATAGACCTATCGTCTTCGAAACTAGCGAAATATACCCTCTTAATTATGTTAACATATCAGGAAATCAGATAGCCTCCACCTTGTCTTGGAGGAGTCACATAATCCAAATTTCTAAATCTGCATTAGTAAATTAGGGGTTCTGTTTCGATTTCGTCATTTTTCCTCTTCTTAATTACTTAAAATCTTGAAAAGGTCTCTCTGTTCCTTTGCTTAGAATACTGTTCGCACAGCTGGGGTCCTTCTTTCTATACTTATATTTATAATAAGATTGATTCTAAGGCAATCAGAGTTATCAATAACCCTTCTCTTACTTTTAATCTTGATTCTCTTTCTCTTCAGAGTAAGGTATCATCCCTTTGTCTTTTATATCGTTTCTACTTCCATCGCTGCTCTGATGAGTTGTCAGGTTGCATCCCTTTCCCCACTAGTAAGGCCACATAGCACTCGCCACGCGGCCTCATCTCCCAGGACTGTGTGGAGGTTTGTTGTCAGATTGCATCCCTTCCCTCACTTCTGAGGCCACATACCTCTTGCCACGCGGCTTCATCTCCCAGGACTGTGTGGAGGTTTGTTGTCAGGTTGCATCCCTTTCCCCACTACTGAGGCCACATAGAACTTGCCATGCGGCCTCATCTCCCAGGACTGTGTGGAGGTTTGTAACTCGTGGATTGGTCGATGCACGATTACTTCTTCCTACCCACCTTCATACTCTGGAACGCTTCCTCCTTCTGTCTCTCTCTATTCTTATAACTTATATTTCTTCAAAAAGCACGGATCTATTGTCTTCTCAGGGCCCAATCCCGCCATATTGCTAGGTCCTCAATTCTTTGACTATTCTTACAGATTGTTTTTTCCTATTGCATATCATTCCATTATTCCTACCTAGTCCTTAAGCTTCTACTTTTCCTTCGTCTCAATGTTTTCTTGTTGCCCACACCTGATGAGGGCAATTTTCTTGCCTGTCCCGGTGTCACACTCATAAGAAAATAGACTACAGCAAATGCATAAAAACCTGCTTGATAGGTGGAACCTCCCAGTTCGTGAGGTTCAAGGCATGCGAGGAGTGCAGTGAGTCACTCAAATCTTTTATATGCTGAATTGCATCAGAGCGAGAGAGATAGATAGAGAGAGAGAGAGAGAGAGAGAGAGAGAGAGAGAGAGAGAGAGAGAGAGAGAGAGAGAGAGAGAGAGAGAGAGAGAGAGAGTATTATTATTATTATTATTATTATTATTATTATTATTATTATTATTATTATTATTCCGGTTTTACCTCACGGATTCCCTTTTCAACCAATGACTAGGACGGTTGCCTTCTTGCGAAGGACTTGTTTTGGCAGATGTAATCGTTTCCCTGAGTGCATGCCCTTGCTAACCTCAGACCGTGACGAGGCGCGAAACCTCGACCTGACGCCTCAGAGTCGCGGACGCTACCGTTTGAGCCACGGTGACTATTATTATAATTATTATTATTATTATTATTATTATTATTATTATTATTATTATTATTATTATTATTATTGTAATAATAATAATATTAATAATAATAATAATAATAATAATAATAATAATAATAATAATAATAATAATAATAATATAAAGATAATAATAGTTATGATGATAATAATTACAGTAATGACAAAGAGGGCATTTTCTTTTGCACCTGGCCATCTAATGTGAGTAACAATAAAAAAAAAATATATGCAGAACAGCAATTAGTTTATTATCTAAAACATATGGAGAAACACTAACCATGGCTACATTTGATGTACTTTTTTTAACATAACAGATTTTTCATGTAACGAATATTTTTTTATTTTATTTTTTTTTTTTTGCTGGTTTACTGTTGCATATATGCATTAGAGGGAGACTAATGTGCTTTTTGTTCCCTAATGCATTGCTTGATCTTTAGTGATTCGTTTCAAATGGAACAGTGTACGAACACACACACACACGCGCACATGTATGCACACGCATACACCCTCGCGTGCGTGCATACACACACTTGCGTGCGCGCATACACGCACACCTAACATGCGCCTATGTAAATTATAATTCTGTTATAGAGAAATATACACGTTGAATATACTATGTGCGAGCATTTTCAGCGCTTGTTAAATGTGGACTGAAGAGCTGAAAATTAATGTTGAGGGAACATTTTTTTTTATATCTTTTTGTATCCAAGTTTCGTAATTTAATTTCCCGAAGTCTCTCAAGTGTTTACAGTAATTACCTTTACGATGTCCATCAAGTTATTTTATTCAAGATTCCTCTTGAAACTCAGCATCCAATATGTGTTCAACGACTCTGTAGTACTTAGGAATATGAGCTCTCCTCATAATTTTTTTCCATCTGTTTCCTTCAACCTCCTCCCCTCACCCCGCCCACAGCAATGTACGCCCCTTTATGAGTCAGCCCCACCCCAGGCCCTCTCAACCCACTTCACTTCTCAGAAAAGGAGAAAAGAGTTTTGAGACGTGCGTCAGAAATATCAACAGTAAATTTTCACAGGGTGAAATCAATTACGGCAGAGTCTATCTTGAGAGCCGCAGCAATTTACCCTCAATTCGAAAACTCAAATCAATTACAGCTAATGAACATATACATTATGAGGTTCTTGTAACATAAATTAAATTTTTATCATTTTTTTTATGTTGCTTTTAGCCGTCATATTTCATTTATCGAGATAGCAGCAAATACCTATAAAATGTTAAAAGAAAGAACTAAATTCAGAAAAAAAAGGAAATGATAAATTAACTGCACGTGGGCATGCGAGAGAGAGAGAGAGAGAGAGAGAGAGAGAGAGAGAGAGAGAGAGAGAGAGAGAGGAGAGAGAGAGAGAGAGAGAGAGAGAGAGAGAGAGAGAGAGAGAGAGAGAGAGTAAATGGGAAAAATGCCAGAGAAATGGTATCAAAAACTCATGTAAACCTCTCTAAATTGAGGAGAGCTTCCCGAAAATGTGAAGAAAACTTTGGGTGATCAAATGTGAGGTGATGTTAGTGCTTTATGAGACTCGTATTTTGTCATTAGTATGCACTCGTAATACACTCGTAATAATGAGAAACATAGACGAAAAATATATTTTTCACATGGAAGTATCATCAAGTGATTCAATCGGATATGCTTATAAAGGACACCAATTTTGATACTGATGCCAAGCTGGACTCTGGCTGAAATTAACGTAGAGCAATCGTGATATTTCAATAGAGAAGCACTGTAGTCACGTGATTAGAATACTGGATGCGGGAGTTGTCAGACCCGAGACTGGTCAACAATGGGACGTTTGGAGTGGTACCCTTCCTTAAGTCTCCAGCACACTCTTTCAGTATCCACCTTCAAAATGGGGATTAATAGTAACATGATATGCAACAATAAATAACGTACTGTTTATCTTTATTTTACAAGAAAATAACAACAGCAAAAACAATATCAATAATAAATAATAATAATAATAATAATAATAATAATAATAATAATAATAATAATAATAATAATAATAATAACAACAATAACACTGATAATAATAATAATAATAATAATAATAATAATAATAATAATAATAATAATAATAATAATAATAATAATAATAATAATAATAACAAGAGTAGTGGTGGTGGTGGAGGCGGTGGTGGTGGTGGTGGTGGTAGGGGTTGTTGTTAAATGAGAGTGAACTGGAACAAAGGCTGATGTTACACAGACAGAGGGATACCATTGCAACAATTTATATCCTTTTTACCCCCCTTCCAACCTACCAGTGGTCAGAGCACACATTTAATTCTCCTTCTCAACATCCAAAGCTATCTAGATGATAGAACAATTGCAATGTAATTTTCAGAGATATATGACTCTTTTTCTTGCAGTTGACAAGTATTGATGGCTAGTGTCCTTTAGAAGGAACTTTGCCGTCCGAATCGTGGAGCCACGTGTAACTGCCGTCGCCAAACCAGGAACCACAATTGGCAAGAGAGATTATGTGCGATCTACCATCAATAGATCTTATGCTCTCCCTAAATTTTCCTTTTACAGAGTATATTGTATGTTACCTGTATTATATATCATGTTATAACTGACTCAAAGAGTTTTAAAATGAATACAGTATTTGTTGTGACTGGGAATGGAGTGATTTACTTTGCTTGCTTTTCGGTGGAAAAAATGAATCCAACCCATGAACAGACCATCTCACAGGGAGGTTTTGGGAGCGAGTTAGGTTCGTGGGTTGAGGGTCACCATTCAATAGTGACCCCAACCCACGAATTTGAACCATTCCTGGAGCCTTTTCTTGGGTTGGTTTTTTCCTGGGCTGGATTTGGTTTTCCCATTGAAGGGCATTTGGAGTCAATTGGTCCATTCCCAGTCACAATAGATATTCGTTTTAAATTTTTTCTAGTGTGTATACATGTAGTAGGTTGACTCATGGCATTAACTGCCCGTTGCGATACTACAGCTGAAGGGTCTTGTGGACTTAAATAGACTGTCCATGACAGTTCGATGTTAAGTCTTCCTTCAGTTACAGTTCTCTTTCTATGCCTACAGCAACACTGAATATTCTTGGATATTCGTTACATGTCTTATTATCCCTTCACATCTTACAAGTCACAATGCTCCCAATTTCTATTTTTCTATGTTTTCTTTGTGCCCAGGCTCGATGAGGGTAGATTTCTTTTGGGGGGCCTGTCCTGGTGTAACAATCATAAAGAAAAAAAAGATGTGGTTACCACTGGAAGACCCACCCACTCTGCCTAGCCTAACACCCATTAGAATCTCTGTCTACAAGTATCTTTTACTCTAACCAGTCTGGCATAGACCTAGGGATTAAAAGTCCCTGCCTATCTAGACAAGTCCTCACTCATAAGTCAGCCATCAGGCAGCTTTAAACCTAGACATAGTAAAAATGTAGCGGCAGATAGAGCACACTATATTCTCGAAGGCTTTAGGGTAAGAAATTTTTGTGAAATAATTAAAGAATAAGTACACATCCATTCTCTCAGACCCATATGTGATTATATTCATCCTCCAATGGGTGCATATGTTCTACAAAGTAGAGAGCTTTTACACAATACTGTGTTATTAAATGCCTCCAGATAAACTCCCTGCCTTGTCAGGAATCGAACCTAGGAGCTATAGACTGAACTCCACAGCTCAGTCCACTGGGCCACAAAGATGGTTGAAACAGGGGGAACTGGAATACCTACTGATGATACACAGATGTAAGGATGCCACCGTGACCATTAATCTTCGATTTACTCTCCTCTCCAGGAGGAAAATTAAATATGTGCTGACCGCTAGTGAGTTGGGGTGTGGGTAAAATAGAGATTAATGGTCGAAGTGGCGTCCCTCCATCTGTGTGACGTCAGTAGATGTTCCAGTCTCCTCTCTTTTAACAATCACTATGGCCCAGTATGCTAAGTCATGGAGTTCAAGTCTAGAGTTCCAAGGGTCGATTCCCAACAAGGAAGGGAGATTATTTGGAGACATTAAAATACGATATTACATTGCATTTGTTCTATCATTTAGCTATCTTGGACACTGAGGAGGAGAATTAAACGTGTGCATTGACCACTGGTGGGTTGGGGAGGGGGTTAAAACGGCGATTAATTGTCGCAATGGCGTCTCCATCTGCGTAACATCTGTATTTGTCCCATCCCCTTCTGTTTTAACTACCTATGTGGTCCAGTGGACTAAGCCGTGAAGTTCAAGTCTAGAGTTCCCAGGTTCGATTCCCGACAAGGAAGGGAGAGTATTTAGATAATAATAATAATAATAATAATAATAATATTAATAATGATGATGATGATGAAGATAACGATGATAACAGTAATAAAAATAAGAAAGGGTGCATAAATTTTTGTTGACATATCACAACCACAACAGTATTATTCAGTGACTTTCTTACCTGTATTGTTAACTTAAGCTTTATATTATTCCCTCGTGAGTAAAACTCTAAAATAGTTAGATAATCTTCTACAGCCTTTGCTATTGAAAAAAAAATCAAGATCATGTGAATAGCTGGAATCTCTTAGAAATTTAAAAGACTATATAAAATCTCTTAAAATATGTAAAGAAAGAAATTTATTTTTCTGTGAGAATCAATCGTAAGCGATGAATTTACTCAGGAAAATGGAGTGGAGTGCCAACATATTCATACTAGGAAAATGGAGTGGAATGCCACCATATTCATAGCGGGAATATGGAGTGGAATGCCAACATATTCATAGCAGGAAAATGGAGTGGAGTGCCAACATATTCCTAGCAGTACTTTGCTCGCTCAGCTTCATTTTGGAAATACTCCGTAATACTCCCACTCGTTAAATGCTTTCGCAAAGTCTAGCCTGTTTTCCAGATCAAAGTAGAAGGGGTTTTGAGTCCGTATTCGTCGTTTGGCCAATTAGATTAACCTCTCCTTCAGAGCATGACAGCAAACTTTGCGTGAAACTCTCACTCTGCTAAGCTAATTATTTCATTCATTTCTCTTGGGAGGAAAATCTTTAAATGCATTAACTGGGGCTGGGGCAGTTGTATAACTGAGTCTTGTTAAACACCTTGGTATACAGGCAATTTGTGAATACGTAAAACACGCAATTTTGTCTGTATCTTTTCCTTATTTTTGTGTTTTATGGTCAAATACTATTGGCTGAAGAACCACTTTTCTTTTACGTTGGACTATTTATTCTAGTATGCAGAATATATCAGATATCATAAAGATATACAGATATTTTCATACTTGATTAAGTAAAATATTTGTCCTCAATTTATTAATCATCTAGGTTTTTAGAGTGTATTAAACAGGGATTTCAATAGACGTGGAGAGAATTTTGTGTTGTAAATGAAAAAAAAAATGGCACATATCTTTATTCTCTGACGCCACGTAAATCCAAGGTAATGAAATATAAGTTCTATATTCTCTCCTTTTCATGGTATTTTGAAGAAAAAATTTAAACTTCAATTTCTAACACTCTTGAGACTTAAAGTGGCTCGTTTCTTAACACAGAATTTTACAATTTATTGCAAAAAGTAAGTCTAATTAAAAGCAACTAGTGCTTAAATACCTTACCTTGTTCTTCTGAAATTTAGTACGCAGTTCCTTTAGGCTTCCTTCATTTATTGTTCTTTTTCTATGCCTACATCTACACCGAATATTCTCCTATTATCCCTTCGCATCTGACAAGGGATAATAGACCATCTCTGTTTCTCTTTATGTTTTTTTTTTTCTCCCGGCCCAGATGGGGGCATATTGCATTGCCAGGTTCGGTATCACACCCAACTTACATATAGTACGAAGAAGTAACTCACTAAACAATAGAGTGAATATAAAAGCAATTAAAATATATAATCGAATAATTAAATGATAAATTTTTATCTCTTCCCATCTGATAGATCACAACACTCCTCATCTCCGTTTCTCTTTTACTTTACGTTTTCTTCGTGACTAGGCTCGATAAGGCAATTTTATTAATTTTTTTTTCTTTTGGCCTGTCTTGGTGTCACAATCATGAAAAAATATTATTTTTGCCTTTATTAATATCCAACGCGAAAGCGACTGAATGCTAAGCCTTCAATATTTGACCATTTTGTTGATAAATGAATGCATAAGAGAGGAATATATATATATATATATATATATATATATATATATATATATAATATATATATATATATATATATATATATATATATATATATATATATATATATATATATATATATATATATATTAACCAAATAAGCACATTATATATGTGAAAACAAGAATAATTTTTTACCCCGACCGGGACTTGAACCTAGGACTTATAATTACTAAGTCAAGGCGCTACCAACTACACACCACAGAAGGTTAAAAGGAATCCAACCTTATAGCGTATATCTGCTATACTTAGGGCTTCATTTTCGCATTTAATTCAATTCCCAATCTCATTCGGGCCATACAATAACCAAATAAGCACATTATATATGTGAAAACATGAATAATTTTTTACCCCGACCGGGACTTGAACCTAGGGCTTATAATTACTAAGTCAAGACGCTACCAACTACACACCACAGAAGGTTAAAAAAAATCCAATCTTATAGCTTATATCTGCTATACTTAGGAATGAACGCATTCTATCTGAATGCCACTATGTTCATATTACAGATTCCACAACCTCACTCGTGGATTCATTTTTGCATTTAATTCAATTCCCAATCTCATTCGGGCCATACAATAACCAAATAAGCACATTATATATGCAAAAACATGAATCATTTTTTACCCCGACCAGGGCTTAAACCTAAGACTTATAATTACTAAGTCAAGGCCCTACCAACTACACACCACAGAAGGTTAAAAGGAATCCAACCTTATAGCTTATATCTGCTATACTTAGGAATGAACGCATTCTATCTGAATGCCACTATGTTCATACTACAGATTCCCCAACCTCACTCGTGGCTTCATTTTCGCATTTAATTAAATTCCCAATCTCATTCGGGCCATCCAATAACCAAATAAGCACATTATATATGTGAAAACATGAATCATTTTTTACCCCGACCGGGACTTGAACTTAGGACTTATACTTACTATGTCAAGGCGCTACCAACTACACACCACAGAAGGTTAAAAGGAATCCAACCTTATAGCTTATATCTGCTATACTTAGGAATGAACGCATTTTATCTGAATGCCACTATGTTCATATTACAGATTCCCCAACCTCGCTCGTGGCTTCATTTTCGCATTTAATTCAATTCCCAAAGTATAGAAGATATAAGCTATAAGGTTGGATTCCTTTTAACCTTCTGTGGTGTGTAGTAGATAGCGCCTTGACTTAGTAATTATAAGTCCTAGGTTCAAGTCCCGGTCGGGGTAAAAGAAATTATTCATATATATATATATATATATATATATATATATATATATATATATATATATATATATATATATATATATATATATATATATATATATATATATATATATATTTATATATTTAATTCTCCACCCACGGATGGATGGATGGGTCATGGAGGACCCATAGGGCGGTCGCCAGCCGGCACAGGCCCCAACTCCCCACTGTGGTGACCAGCCACAACAGTAACCTCCCCACTAAACAGCTTAAACTCTCTTGCCTGGACGGAAAAAATTTCACTGTACCTTATATTTCAGTGATGTCATGAAAATGAACAAAAGTATCGTCATATTTTTTCAATGTAGAGTTGTATAAATGCGAAAAATGCAATAATTGCGTCTCCTACTTTTGTTAATATAAAAGATTTTGTAACTATGCCATCTCATATCACTGTTGAATGTACATATTTTAACAGTATCTTCGAACTCAACAGAGGCCAAGTGTCCAAATTATCCTAATTTCATAATTCATGACCAACAACATTACTGTAATTTGCGAGCTCGCTGTGCATATTACCGCCAAGTTTGTTATGCATGTGAGATCGATAGCAATTATTGCTCCCCATGAAACAATGGAATTAACAACCCATTATTTGCTGTGTTAAAAAAAGAAGAAGTCATTTATCGTCTACAAAAGCTGAAGTTACTAGTGGTAGTATATAAGTTGGTCAAATGTGATAATTTTCCAAGTATAAAACTCATTCCCTATTCCTGAAAGTCTTGAACATGTATTGTATTATGTAATGTTTTATTTATTTTCTTCCTTTTATTAATAAGCAGTGACCATCCTTGAGTACAGAATAATTTTGTTTCTCTCTCTCTCTCTCTCTCTCTCTCTCTCTCTCTCTCTCTCTCTCTCTCTCTCTCTCTCTCTCTCTCTCTCTCTCTCTCTCTCTCTCTCTCTCTCTCTCTCTCTCTCTCTCTCTCTCTCTCTCTCTCTCTCTCTACCACAGTCCACTTGAGTACGCTCAGGACCTCATTACTACCTGGTCAGCACAGTCACAAACTTGCAACCTTCCCGGGAACGTTCAAGAGGCACTCTCCACCCACCGCAGTGTTCGTAACCTCCGCCTAATGGGTGCATTACTACAGACGGATGAAGAGGATGACATCCCATTCACAGAGGATGAACTACGACGTGCTCTTGCTAGGATTAAGGCTACTGCCCCTGGGGAGGATGGTCTTACATATCAAGTTCTCCGTCTTCTTCAGAAAGTTCCTGGTAACCCCCTACTGCGCCTCTTCAATCTTTGCTTTTGCTTGGGGCATGTGCCCTCTGCCTGGACCAGAAGCACTATTATTCCTCTACCAAAACCTGGAACCGACAAATTTAGGCCTATCTCCCTCACCTCCTGCTTCAGCAAAGTGTTTGAACGCATCCTTCTTGCCCGGCTCATGCACCGTCTACAGGATAAACTCTCCCCCAGTCTTTATGGTTTCCTCCCACAACGGAGCACACATCACTGCCTCGCTGAACTCTACACCCGTCTTTCTCCCACCAGTGTGGTCGCCTTCCTGGACCTCAAATCTGCCTTCGATATAGCCAACAAGGAAATTATTCTTGACCAGCTGGTGGACTTTGGAGTTCGGGGGAACATACTGAAATGGATACGGGGATATCTCTGCAACAGAACATCAAGCGTCCTTTTTAAAGGGTCGTATAGCTCCTATGAACGGTTTGAACTGGGTACTCCTCAGGGGGGTGTGCTAAGTCCTTTTCTATTCAATATCCTTATGCATCGTCTACTCTCCCTCCTTCCTGTCATCCCCGGTACTACAGTTACCTGCTATGCGGACGACATATGCATCCACACGACCTCAACTCACGACCTTCAGCACATGCTCCATGACTTTTACGTGTCTGCTACCTCCTGTGGCCTTATTATCTCCCCAGAAAAAAGCAGGATTTTTACTTCACGCAACTGCAGAGCACTGCCCGCATTCGCCATGGGTGGTAATGTCATCCCTCACTGCACACAGTACACGTATTTAGGTGCACCTGTCCGGATCACCCCAGCTATACCTGCTCGTCAACGAATTCATCCCTTTGTGAAGAGCCTTCTTGACCGTCTGGAGCCCCGCTTTGCACCTGTCAAGTGGCTTGCCAACAATGCTGCAGGAGTCTCCATCCCAGTGGCGAGGACCCTCTACATCCTACTACTTCGGTCAGTGGTTGACTATCTGTCTCCTGCCTTATGTCAACTTCCTAAACCAGCTCTCGAGCCACTTGAAAAGTTCCAGAATCGAGTCATGAGATTTATCTTGGGATGTTCTCTCTCTACCCGTATTGTGAGTATGCAGTTGGAGCTCAACTTACCCCCTCTTGTGGAGAGGATTTATGCCAATGTGTCCTATTTTACTGTTAAGTGTCTTCACTACCCCTTTCTTGCTCCGTACTTCTCTGCTGTCATGAGGACGTCCCTTGATCCAGACGCACCCAGGCTCCCACTTCGAGCAGGAGGTCATAACCTTATCAGGGTGGTGAGTGACATTCTCCGTGGCCTTGACATCGACCTGCCAGTGCAGGCGGCTGTCCCAGATTTACCACCCTGGCGTGTCCCCCTCCCCGCTGTCACATATACACCGACCTTGAAGGATGTCTATCCCCCCTTGCAGAGACAGTTAGCTCTGGAGACTATCGCTGATGTATCCACGTCTGTCCCTGCAGCACACCACGTCTATGTTGATGGTTCTGTGCAAGCAGATGGGAGGGCGGCATGTGCTGTGTTTTCCCCCACCATGGAGCCGCCTGTGCCGGCTAATTCATGGATTGGCCGTAGACTACCCACCTCGTCGAGCTCCACCTACTGTGAACTGAATGCCATCTTGGATGCCGTGACTCTCCTTGTTCGACGACGAGTGAATGGGGTAATAATTTGTGACTCCCAATCGGCCCTACAAGCCCTATCCTCGCCAAGACCTATCTGTGGCCGTGCTGTGGGAAATATACTATGTCGCCTCGCAGCCGCTCGGGATGCTTCTCTTGTTGTGTCATTTGTGTGGACTCCATCCCACATTGGGCTGACTGGCAACGACACAGCGGATCGTCTTGCCAAGGCGGCCTGTATGCTGGATGGGCATGCTGTGGACGCTGAGCCCTCCCTCCGATGCCTACGTAACATCATCTACTCAGCTGGGTTTGCCATGACGGTCCAGCGCAGGGACACGGAGAGGGCCAACAGTGTGTCCATACAGCACCATGATCACTTCCTTCACAGTCGCTACAAGTATCGCAGACGCGGGTTAATGGTGCGGAAAAACAATGTAGTTAGTGCTCGGCTCAGAATGGGGTATCGGCCTTTATGGCAGGTCTCCCAGACTCTAGATATGCCACAGTACACCTCCTGTACATTATGCGACCGAACTAATGCTAACACTCTTGACCACTATTGTCTTCAGTGCCCCGCAGTGAGAGATGTTTTACCACGAGGTCAGAACTTAATACAGATCTGCTCATTTTTACTTAATGATGACAACCTTGATGTTATTCTTGCTCGTTTTCCTCACTTTGGTGGCCATTAATTATATTGAATTATACATATATTTTCTGTATGTTACTATATAATTCTGTTTGTGCATTCTGCATTTCTCTGAGCTTTACTTTTGCATATAATGTACTCTGTGCTGCCATTCTGTGAGTTGTGTGTTAGTATGCAGCAATGTTTTATCAATATGTACACCTCCCTGTAAACCATGTTCAATTCTTGATCTCATATCCATTTGAAGCATTATTTGTATGAACTCATGTAATGTCTGACGCCTTGGCGCAATAAATTAATAAAATAATAAAAAATAATCTCTCTCTCTCTCTCTCTCTCTCTCTCTCATATATATATATATATATATATATATATATATATATATATATATATATATATATATATATATATATATATATATATATATATATATATATATATATATAATGTGCAAGACATCCTGGAGAGATTAATGAAAAGGATTAAGCTATATCAGTATATATAACGTAGGATGGTAGTAGCTAATCCCTACGGACTGGTCGTCCCGGGGGAATAAACTTTATTACTGACATAATTTGTAACTTAAGAAAAAATATGAATAAATGGAAAAATATACAAATATTAATTTAAAAAGAAAGTAGGAATTATTGCAAAGCAAATAAGCAGCATATATAATGTCAAAAATTTTAGATAATTCTATGTACAAACACACACACACACACACACACACACACACACACACACACACACACACACACATATATATATATATATATATATATATATATATATATATATATATATATATATATATATATATATATATATATATATATATATATATATATATATTCGAGCACATATACATGTATATATTCAAAACATATACATGTACATCCTTACACTTATATATACACACAAGCACATGGATGCACTTGCAAATATTCATACATGTACACATACATATTCATCTACGCATATACATATACATACACATTCACACGCATGCATAAGTAATTGTTGATTACATTGCAACGAAAAATGAGAGAAAAAAACGGACAATACTTTATAAAAAAAAAGAGAAAAAATATCAAAAATACCTTAAAAAAATGCATGAGAATAAAAATATTAAAGAGAAATATTATGTTATATGTAGAAACTCGTAAAGAAAATAAAAGAAAAAATATAAATGTAAGGAATAAATAAAAAAAATAAACAAATAAACACAGTAATGATAGCAAAGAGGAAGAGACTGTCTAATTTGATGACGGTGGCTTGTCTGTGGGAATTACTTTACTGTTAGAGTATACTTGGGAGGGGGGGGGATCTTGCCCATACTATCAGGTATCCTCTGGCCCTTTGACAAACGGATTTTTTTTTTTTTTAATCAATGATGGCCGATTCCACTATTGTTAAGGCATGATCACTTGAACAATGTGGTGGCACCATTCCCATTAGTGATATGTCCATTTTTTTTTTATTATTTTGATGATTGTGACACCCGGACGGGCAAAAAAATAAAAATATAAATAAAAAAATCTGCCCTCATCGGGCTGGGCACGAAGAAAACAAAAGGTAAAGAGAAACATATGTGGAGTGCTGTGACTTGTCAGATGTGAAGGGAGGATACTAGATATGTATCGAATATCCAAGAATATTCGGTGTTGATGTAGGCATAGAAAGAGAAACAAAAATAGTTGAGTTTTCTTGAGCATACTTCATGTAAATATTAATGTTCCGGTTTTAAGTCATGGTCTCCCTTTTCTACCAAGGGCTAGGACGTTTGCCTTCTTGCGAAGTACTTGTTTTGGCAAATGTAATCGTTACCCTGAGTGCATGCCCTTGCTAGCCTCAGACCGTGACGGGGCGCAAACCCTCGACCTAACGCCTCAAAGTCGCGAGCGCTACCGCTTAAGCCACGGTGACTACTACTTCAAGTAAATATTAATCAAGGAAAGATATTAAAGTCTAGATCGTATTTCAAAATTAAAATAATTTCTCGAACGAAATCCATATTAGTATGTATCTATTGTTACATCATCATTGAATGTTTTTCATTTAAAGTGCCTTAAAAGAAGCTTTCGGGGGAATTTCTTGTGACTAGTCGAAAATCTTTTCGTTATGAATTGATTCAAAGATCACTTAATCACCTACAAATAGGACAGTTTTTTTCTGTTATTTGTATATAGAAAATTATTCTAGAAATTATATTCTGAACGTTGACTTAACTCTCGAAGTTGCTGTCGCCCTTCTACTTTAGTACCTACATGTAAAATAAAAGTCATGAAAACAGCTAAATATTTAGGAAAATATATCATGCAAAATATAAAAGGAACACTTATGCACGAATACGTGAATGCATACGCTTGACTCACATCACTAGGCTGGATGTAGGCGAGAGAGAATATTGGGATATTTATGTATACAAATTCAATATATATATATATATATATATATATATATATATATATATATATATATATATATATATATATATATATATATATATATATATATATATATATAGTGTGTGTGTGTGTGTGTGTGTGTGTGTGTGTGTGATTACCTAATTGTGATTACCTAATTGTGTTTACGGGAAAGAGCCCAAAGCTCGTATCTTCCCGTCTCCTGATCGGTTCCATTTTTAGACTTAGTGATACTTATCATACCTGTCCTTAAAACTATGGATTGAGATAGCATTAACTACCTCCTCGCTTAGCGAATTCCAATTATCAACTACTCTTACACTGAAAAAGTATTTCCTTACATCCTGCAAACAAGTTTTCTTCCGAAGCTTCAAACTATGACCTCTAGTTCTAGAGCCAGCCATATCGAAATATCGATCCCTATCCACTCTATCATAACCATGAAGGAATTTAAAGACTGTCACCATATCCCCCCTTACTCTTCTAGCTTCGAGTGATGGCAAGTCTAATTCCCTCAGCCTCTCATCATAACCGAGATTGCCTATTTCTGGCACCAGTTTCGTGGCATGTCTTTGAACTTTTTCAAGCTTAGCTATGTGCTTTTTCAAGTGCGGATTCCAAAAGGGGGCTGCATATTCGAGTTTTGGCCTCACATAGGTTACATAAATATTTCTGAACATTTCCTTGTCCATGTGCCTGAAGGCTACCCTTACATTTGATAAGAATGCATATGCTGCCCTTACTACGCCATTTATATGTATTTCTGGAGACAAATCTGCCAGTATGTTTACTCCTAGATCTCTCTCATTTTCTGTCTCTTGAAGTTGTACTCCAGCCACCGAGTAGTCAAGCTTGGGCCTTCTTGCACTTGTACCCATTCTCATTACCTTACATTTTGAGGTATTGAATTTCATTAGCCACTTTTCTGGCCACTCATGCAGATTATTTAGATCCTCCTGAAGTTCTCTACCATTGTTCTCGTTTTTTACTCTCTTCACAATCTTTGCATCATCTGCAAACATATTCATGAATGAATTTACAGACTCTGGTAGGTCATTTACATATACAAGGAACAAAAGTGGCCCTAAAACTGAACCCTGTGGAACTCCACTACTAACTCTTCTCCATTCAGACACTGAGTGTCTTACTCTAACCCTCTGTTCCCTTCCTTCTAAGTAAGTTTTTATCCATTCCAAGACATTTCCACCTATTCTAGCCATTGATTGCAGCTTCCTAATAAGTCTCCCATGTGGAACAGTGTCAAACGCTTTCTGGAAGTCTAGGAATATGCAATCTGCCCAGCCCTCTCTTTCCTGTAAGATTTGGCTTACCTCATCATAAAATTCTAATAAGTTTGTTACTGTTGATCTTCCTTCTCTGAAGCCATGTTGCCTCACTGACAAAAAGTTGAAGGATTCCAAGTGAAGAGAGATATGTTTCCTTAGTAGTTTCTCCATAAGTTTGCAAACTATGCTGGTCAAGGAAACTGGTCTATAGTTCAGAGCCGTATCCCTCCTTCCCTTTTTGAAGATAGGTATCACATTTGCTTGTTTCCAGCATCTTGGAATCTCCCCCGACTCCAGTGACTCCTTAAATATGATACTTAGTGCCACTGATATTGTGTTTGCGCATTTTTTAAGCACATGAGGGGATATGTCATCAGGACCTGTAGCTTTATGAACATCTAAATCCATCAGCGCTTTGCATACCTCTGTGGCTGTAAGGTTGATGTTCTCTAATACCGGCCCTTGAGCTTCTATCACTGCAATCTGAGGGGGTGGGGTATTTTCTACTGTAAATACTGACTGAAACTCCTTGTTCAATTCTTTGCAGATCTCTTCGTCCGTCTCAGTGATGCTTCCATCCGCTCTCTTTAGCCTTAAAACCTGTTCTTTTACCTTCAGTTTTCCTCTGATAAAGCTGTGGAAAAGCTTGGGATTTTCTTTAGCCTTCCTGGTGATGTCCCTCTCATAATCTCTCTCTGCCTCTCTCCTTTTACTTAGGTAGTCATTTCTTGCTCTTTTGTAGGTTTGCCAGGCATTTATGTTTTTTCTCCTCCTATACCTTTTCCAGCATTTGTCTCTCCACTCCTTAGCTCTTTTACACCCATTATCGAACCATTTCTCTCTGGCATGAATTACACCTACTTTGGTGACAGGTATGCAGCAATCTACTATCTTCCCATATTTCTCACAAAAGATGTCATACATTTCTTGTACAGATTTGTTGTAAAATAAGGTTCTCCAGTCAATAACTGCAAAAAGCTCATTCATTTTGATGTAATCTCCTTTCGGATAGTTCCTCCTCATGTCCTCAGTGCCTCTACTCTCAGGAAGAATGTCTTCAATGATATACTCCATCAGCAACACACAGTGGTCACTCTTTCCAATTGGTGGTTCATACTCAATATTTTCAATATCCAACACATTATCTGTGAACACCAGATCAAGTAGTGATGGCTCATCCCCACCCCTGGCTCTTGTTGGTTCCATTACATGTTGGTGTAGGAAATTCCCTTGTACGCAATCTAGGAATCTTGCCCCAAATGAGTCCTCACCACTGTGTGGGTCAAGATTTATCCAATCTATCTCTTTATGATTAAAGTCTCCCATAATCAAAATCCTACATTTTTTCTCCCGCGCCATGTTAACAACTGAGTTTATGACTTCAATCGTACCTATATGACTTTCCTCATAAATTTCAAGCCTATTTTGGTTCCTTGGTGGGTTGTATACAACAGTTATTATAATGCTCTCTGACCCAGTATTTATGCGAGCAACAAGAAATTCCCTGAACTCACTTTCTATAGCCAAGTTTATTTCTTCAACTTGAATCCTCTCACTTATGAGCAGTGCTATCCCTCCACCAGTCCTCTCAGATCTTTCGACCCTTAGTATTCTGAAGCCCTTAGGAAAAACTGTGACACTGTTTATGTCCTCACTCAACTTAGTCTCTGTAATTGCTACTATATCTGCCTTACTGTTGTGAATCCTATCTTTTAATTCTACTGCCTTACCAGCTAATCCATCAGCATTTGTGTATAACAATCTTAATGAGGCCCCATCCCCTGATCTTCTGTCATTATCTTCTTTATCTCCCCTTTGTCTGGAAGTATTCTGTAACGAAAATTTTTCTTCTCTTCTTCATTTCTTTCATCATTTAACCTTCTTGCCTCTTGCAACAAGTTTTTGATCTTTCCCATCTCTTCCTGTGTTCTGTATCGTCTAATGAACACTTCTTTGCATTCTTGAAGGTCTTTTAGACTTTTTTTTCTCAACAATATTTCCCTACATGTCTCCCCTCTCTCAAAGGTTACTTTTGTTGGTCTCGGCTTTCCTTCCCTCGAATATTTACCTAGTTGGTGTATGTTTACAATATCCTCAGGACCACATACTACTCCAAGCTTTCTTATCAGGTCTACAACGTTAGCTTTATTTTCTTCAAGTCTCTCCTGCCATGTTGGCTCCTGGGATTCACTTATGCCTGAGATTACCACTGTCTTCTCCTTATCAAGTGCCTGTCTGATGAGTGGGTTTGCCCTTTCCATCACAACGTCTTTCATTTTTCGATTACTGTCTCTTTATAGTCAACTGTTTGTATGTTTTCCAGTGCCACCACCTTTACAGCCTCTTTTACTGCCACATTCCCCTTTAGTGCATCAGCAAAGGACGTTTTCATGGCATCATTTTCCATATTCAGCTCCTGGAACTCTTTTCTGAACTGTTCAATGTTTTCCTTAATCTGAACATTGTGTGTGTGTGTGTGTGTGTGTGTGTGTGTGTGTGTGTGTGTGTGTGTGTGTGTGTGTGTGTGTGTGTGTGTGTGTGTGTGTGTGTGTGTGTGCGTGCGTGCGTGCGTGCTTTATGGATGTAAAGTTTTATAGCATATTATATATTAGGTACATTTTAATCAAGAGCTTTAGATTTGTAAAGGTACTGAGTGAGCACATATTCCTGGGGGATACCGTTGTTATTAGTGCCCTATTTGTAATTACCTTAATGTAGTTACAGGACATAGCATCATGCTCATGAATCTCCATCCCCTGATTCATTTTAGGTTCACTGATACTCACTATATCATTCCTGAATATTCTTAGCATTAGTAATATTCACCTGCATGTTCAAGGTTTTGCCTATTCTTACACTGAATATGCACTTTCTTACAGCCTGCAGAGATACCTATATATAGAGCTTCAATCTATAACCTTTAGCTCTAAAGTTCCCCTCTTCAATATAAACAAATTGCTCACTATCAACTCTTCTAGAGGCCATGAAGAAATTAAAACACCGTTTACTGATTCCCCTTATTTTTCGATATATAAGCGGAGGTATGTCTAACTCCTTTAGTCTTTCCACATGGCTAAGGCCTCATGCTTCCTGCATCAGATTAGCGGCAGGTCTTTGAGCTTTTTCCAGTGTGTTAATAGGTATTTTCAAGTATGGGTTCCAAATTGATGCTGCAGATTCAGATCTCTCTAGACATTTCTCAGTGGTATGATGGCCACTCATATGGCTGCTAGGCAATTGTACAATGCCATTACTATGCCATATATATATATATATATATATATATATATATATATATATATATATATATATATATATATATATATATATATATATATATATATATATATATATATATATATATATATATATATTTTATGAGTGTGACACCGGGACAGGCAAAAACTGCCCAAATCAGTAAAGGCCCGGGCACGAGAAACTACCAAGACGAAGGAAAAGAAAAAGGTTAAGGACAAGGTAGTTATGAGGTAATAACACACAAATGAAAACGACAGACTGGAAAAGCAGTCAAAGTACAGAGGACCCAGAGATATGGAGGATTAGGCCCTGAGATGACGATAGATCCGCTTTTTGAAGGATGATAGGTCATAAGAATTAGGAAGGACCGACGGATAAAACAACAGAATATCTTCCAATAATGATTTCACATTCCAATTCTATAAGTTCATTTCCTGCTTATAAAATCCTAATAGATTTTATTTATTGATATATTGAGTTTCATTGAGCAATTACTGGAATATTCCTATACATTGAAAAGGTTTTCATGAAGATGCTTTGACCTTCTACTATGATTACATTTTTACATTCCTAATAAACTTATTTTAAGATGTGCTTCCAACCTCTCTAATGCGATTTTCATACATTTAGACTAGAAGTGGCTCTGTTACTTATCCATTTTCAACCTCATTAATAAAATTTCTTCAAGACTGGCACAATAATTCTTACTCTTGCCTACTGATCCTTCCTTACTAAATAAGCTGATATTTCGCCGTCTTTAAGTCATAATGATCAGCCTCCTAATAAGATTTCATGTCTTTCCTAATTCTTATGACCTATCATCCTTCAAAAAGCAGATCTATCGTCATCTCAGAGCCCAGTCCTCCATATCTCTGGGTCCCCTGTACTTTGACTGTTTTTTTCTGTCTGTCGTGTTCCTTTGTGTGACATTGCCTCATCTCTGCCTTGTCCTTAACCTTTTTACTTTTCCTTCGTCTTGGTATTTTCTTGTGCTCAGGCCTTTATTGTCCCGGTGTCACACTTATAAAAAAAAAAAAAATCCGCGAAAAGTCTAGGAAATGCACCATCAGCCCGAACTTCTCTTTGTTTATTGATCACGCTTAATTAGTTCGAAATAATATAATCTGTGCCTTTTCACTAGTTTTTCCCTGCCTTTGCAAAGGTCTCATACCGTTGGAATCTGGTTTTTACATAAGCATACTTGTAAGAGCGTATATCATATCTGCATCAGTCGAAATAAGCTTGTCTTAAATGGCAAATATCGTTGTTTTTTAAATGACTTATGCTAGCTTTAGTTTAAGAGAGTAATATTTTTATTATTGTTATAATAATAATAATAATAATAATAATAATAATAATAATAATAATAATAATAATAATAATAATAATAATAATAATAATAATAATAATAATTATTATTATTATTATTATTATTATTATTATTATTATTATTATTATTATTATTATTATTATTATTATTATTATTATAATTATTATTATTATTATTATTATTATTATTATTATTATTGTTGTTGTTGTTGTTGTTGTTGTTGTTGTTATTAGTGATTTGCTGATTAGCTCATTAGATCCAAAAGCAAAACACAAGTCAGTACTTTTGGAAAGTGAGCAGTGCTGTAGGAGATGCTACTAATGGTTGGTGAGGACTATGCTTCTCATTAGCTGCCTTCCAGTCTCCTCCCTTATTTTTTATTAAAGGGGGGTTTACACGGTCAAACGGTTCGTCGAACGCGGTTCGACAAACAAGTGTTTCAAGTGATGTTCGAACGTGTGAACGGGGAAACGTGTTCGACAACCAAATACCCCGTTCATACGTTCGAACATCACTTCAAACACTTGTCTGTCGAAGCGCGTTCTACGAACCGTTTGACCGTGTAAACAAACCCCACTTTAGGGTAGACTCCCAAATTCTTTCATACTCCCACACGAGCCTGCAAAACAGTAAGAAGCTAGTAGTACCACATACTTTGATAGTGGTAGCAGATAGTCACAAAACCTCACACACACACACACACACACACACACACACACACACACACACACACACACACACACACACACACACACACACATATATATATATATATATATATATATATATATATATATATATATATATATATATATATATATATAGAGAGAGAGAGAGAGAGAGAGAGAGAGAGAGAGAGAGAGAGAGAGAGAGAGAGAGAGAGAGAGAGAAGGGGAAGAATACAACAAAGCATAATTCTATCGCTTGGTTGATATGAAATGCGTTGAAAAAAAGAAAGCAAGAGAAACCCAAACCAAACTGCTTATACTGCGTCTTAGGCCCCAAAGTTATGATGAGGTCAAAGTCGTTCCCTGAATATCAGTAGGTGGGGGTTAGGGCTTTACAAAATAATGAATTCCTTTGGAGGGGGTGGGATTAAATCACACACACACACACACACACACACACACACACACACACACACACACACTATCTGATCGACTGCATCATTGAAACACATAAACAAACAATGACTCTAACAATCTCTTCTTTTAAGCTTCATTCTTCGTAAGTCAAGCTATTGATTGATTCTGAGACTTCAGGAATTTCATTTTTATAATTGTTTTGTGGTTCATTGAGACAGTAACATGAAGGAAGAAGGGTCCAAACTTCTGAATCCGCTTCAGTGTGTATTGAATGATTACTTCTCACATTATAATTCTATATAAAACTAAAACCTTCTATTTGATAGCAAATGCAAGCAAGAAAAGCCTAGTAAATGTTAAAAAGAGCAACGTTCCGGTTTTACGTCACGAACTCCCTTTTCTACCAAGGGCTAGGACGGTTGCCTTCTTGCGAAGGACTTGTTTTGGCAGATGTAATCGTTACCCTGAGTGCATGTCCTTGCTAACCTCAGCACGTGACGGGCCGCGAACCTTCGACTTGACGCCTCAAAGTCGCGGACACTACTGCTTGAGCCACGGTGACTACCCGCTGTAAATATGAAAATAGAACACGTAAATTCATCCACGGCTTAATACTTTCATACACAAGAGAACTCGTATTACACCTTCCATTAACGCTCATCATAAACGAAGTATTTTATCAGTATTATATGCGTGTTGTATTTTGCCAAAGGTTTACTTTTGAACCCTCATCCTCCTTCTGTCTTTCCTAATTCTTATGACCTTTCATCCTTCAAAAGCAGATCTATCGTCATCTCAGGGCCTAGTCCTCCAATTCTCTGGGTCCTCTGTACTTTGACTGTTTTTTTCTGTTTGTCGTTTTCCTTTGTGTGACATTACCTATCTCTGCCTTGTCCTTAACCTTTTTCTTTTACTTCGTCTTGGTATTTTCTCGTGCCCGGGCCTTTATTGACGTGGGCAGTTTCTGCCTGTCCCGGTGTCACTCATCAAAAGTAGATGTGGAAGTGTCACAGTCGGCGTAAAGGTAACATATCAGAAGTTGACACAAATCAAATGAGTGACATGAATAAATGACCAACACTCAGGTGCCTTAGAGCAATAACCCACAATCTGCAATAAACATTATGACATTACGGTTGCAAGGACATAGCAACTATGAAATGTAATATTGTTTATAAATATTCTTATGCGTACTCTCTCTCTCTCTCTCTCTCTCTCTCTCTCTCTCTCTCTCTCTCTCTCTCTCTATATATATATATATATATATATATATATATATATATATATATATATATATATATATATATATATATATATATATATGTTCCGGCTTTACGTCACGGACTCCCTTTTCTACCAAGGGCTAGGACGGTTGCCTTCTTGCGAGGGACTTGTTTTAGCAAATGTAATCATTACCCTGAATGCATGCCCTTGCTACCCTCAGACCGTGACGGGGCGCGAAACCTTGACCTGACGCCTCAGAGTCGCGAACGCTAACGCTTGAGCCACGGTGACTACTCTCTCTCTCTCTCTCTCTCTCTCTATATATATATATATATATATATATATATATATATATATATATATATATATATATATATATATATATATATATATATATATATATATATATATGCGCACACACATATACACGCACATACACACACAGGAGTAGAACTTCAAGAGACAGAGAATGAGAGAGATCTACGAGTAAACATACTGGCAGATTTGTCTCCAGAAATACATATAAATGGCATAGTAAGGGTAGCATATGCTTTCTTAGCAATTTTAAGAGTAGCCTTCAGACACATAGACAAGGAAATGTTCAGAAATATTTATGTAACCAATGTGAAGCCAAAGCCTGAATACCCCCCCCCCCTCTTTTTTTTTGGAATCCGCTCTTGAAAAAACACGTAGTTAAGCTGGAAAAAGTTCAATGACATGCCACGAAACTGGTGCCAGAAATACGCAATCTAAGTTATGGGGAGAGGCTGAGGGAATTAGACTTACCATCCATTGAAACTAGAAGAAAGAGGGGGGATATGGTGACGGTTTTTATATTCCTTCATGGTTATGACAGAGTGGATAGGGATTGATATTTTGATATAGCTAGCACTAGAACAAGTGGTCATAGTATGAAGCTTCGTAAGAAAACTTCTTTGCAGGATGTAAGAAAATACCTTTTTTTTAGTGTAAGAGTAGTTGATAATTGAAATTTGCTAAGCGAGGAGGTAGTTAATGCTAACTTAGTCCATAGTTTTAAGGACAAGTATGAGGAGCTTTACCGACTGTTGCTCAACAACTTTTGATACAATAAGCCTTGATTGGGTGATAAATACCGGGTGACGCACTTCCAATCAGAACTTTAACAAGAGCAGTCACATTATCAATCCTTCAACAATAGGGGAAACATCCAAACTTGATAATTTTTCATATATCACTGACAGTTTTGGTGCCATTAGAGATCATCACTTTTTATTGACAGAGGAAAAAATCATTAGAATCAATACTTCCATACACATCCATTTAAAGGAAAGGCATTTGACACCAAAAGAGTATCATTGAGATCAGTATGCTATAGATATCGGTTCAAGGTAAAAGGACTGAGATATATAAATTTTCATTTCAATTTGCTTGTTCTTTAAAATTCCAGCTAAAATACTGCCTCATCTTTGGACATTGAGTGAGAAGTCCTTCTGGTTTAAGCATATGTTAGACATATCAACGCCAAATAGGGCAGCTTGTATAGCTGACTACCACTTGTTCTGCTGATGTACACCAGAAAGTTTCTTTGAAACGATCATTATATTTTTGTTTCAGCTGCGGCGTAAAGAAAATGCGCCTTATTGTTGAGAAATAGTTAGATCAGATCAGTTTCGACTCCAAATATTATATGCTCCTTGTTTCTCCTGATTGGCACGTTTATATTTATTATTAAACGATGCTTCATTTTTTATGACAAGGCTCCGTTTTGTTGATGGAACCCTTCTCAATTATCTCAGCCAATGATCTGTTATGAATGGATAAGATTGTATTTATTTTCTAGCTCTTGCAGTTAGTTGGGTTTCCTTTTTTTATACTTTTGATGGAATAGATGGAGGCGTCTAAAACACACTGAGTGATTATTAAAAGTATTTTAGACTCGCATCATGGCAGAGGCAAAAATATGCTTCATGTGTACACATATGTTCTGCTTATTTGGTCACTGTAGATGCCTGCATAGCAAGGACTTGCATGTAATGTGAAAATAGTCCATGACAGGTTGGAAAGTGAGAATAAAATGATCAAGTACACTTAGTAAAGTGAGTTTATTCCCTAAGAGAGGTGTCACACTACTGTGGTGCCAATGCATCTGCCATACAGCATCACATCATGCTGCATTGGCGCCACTTCTTCACATCATCACATCACGAAGGATGCGACGTGGCCGTTTGCTACACCGCCGAAGAGTGTGACACAAGCCTAGCTCTAGCAATTAGGTGAATAGTTTCATTCTTTTATACATTCAGTGGCACATTCGGTAGCAATTTCTGCACACCGATGTAGGGTGAAGTGTATTGTAAATTAGAGTCCTGACCATGGTCAAAAATATGTTTTATGTTCGCATATGATATTATAGGCTCTTTGATTACTGTAGATGTCTATATGATGGGAATTGAATTACGTACGAAAACAAGAAATGGACGAGGTTGGGAAGAGGGAATGCAATGAAAATGGGTGTAATAGTGTTTTTTTTTTTTATTAGGGTGACACGGGGACAGGCAAAAAACCGCCCTCATCTGGCCCGGACACGAAGAAAACAATAAGACGAAGAAAAAGTAGAAGATTAAGGACAAGGCAGAAATTAGGGAATTATGCTCAATAGGAAAGGGAAAAGTTGAAAGAATAGTCGGAGTATTGAAGACATAGGGATATGGCAGGATGAGGCCCTGAGATGACGATAGATCCGCTTTTTGAAGGAATATAGATTATAGGAATTAGGTTCCTTACTTCTTTTATTCCTTCACTGGTACATTGGTAGCACAATATCTACACTGATCATTGTCAAATTTGTTGTAGGTTCGAATCCTTGCCTGGGACGTACTTATGTTTCGTTTTTTTTCACTTATGATACTGTGTTGATTTAATCAGTATAGATAGATACTTAGCATTGATATGAGTCAGATGCAAAATTAGACGTGAATGAGGTTTGAAAGTTGGACTAATATGGACGGACATTCAGTACAAAATGTTCATTCTCTAACAGTTAGCTAAGGGTTTTCCTTTTTCCTATTATACATTCGGTATTGGAGTTAGTAGCACTTAATGCACACCAATGTGTATTAAAGTTTGTTGTATTTTAGGAACCTGGTGAGGGGTATAAATATGTTTCATATTTTCTCATATAAGAATGTATACATTTTATTATTATATTGGAAGCTTATATAGAAAGGATATGAGTTATTTGTGAAAGCAAGCCATGAGTGAGGCTGGGAACAAGTAGCAAAATAAACGGACCTTCAGGACTTTGTAAACTTTTTATTATAGTTCACTCAAAGGCTTCCCTCTTTTATATCCTCGGTGGTATTGCCTAGTACACACTGACAGATTGTCAAGTGTGTTGTAGTTTCGAATCTGTGTAGGGGCAAAATTGTGTGATGTTTTCATGCAATTATTGTTCTATTCTTGGTTGTGTATCCATTTGAAGCATTATTTGTATGAATTCATGTAATGTCTGACGCCTTGGCGCAATAAATTAATAAAATAAAATAAAATAATCTCTCTCTCTCTCTCTCTCTCTCTCTCTCTCTCTCTCTCTCTCTCTCTCTCTCTCTCTCTCTCTCTCTCTCTCTCTCTCTCTCTCTCTCTCTCTCTCTCTTGGTGTGATTACCTAATTGTGCTTACGGGAAAGAGCCCAAAGCTCGTTATCTTCCCGTCTCCTGATCGGTTCCATTGTGTGTGTGTGTGTGTGTGTGTGTGTGTGTGTGTGTGTGTGTGTGTGTGTGTGTGTGTATGTATGTGTGTGTGTGTCCGTGTCCACTGTCAGATACTAATCATACTTTAAGCCAGACCATTTTGCTTGATAAGGTCTTTGAAAACTTGTCTAAAAAACAATGGCATAGTGAAAAATTTCTTCATTTTTTAAATGTATATTATCAGTTCTCATAGAATGCTGTGCGAATCCCTGTAAAAGTCAATTTGGATTTAGGAGGGGAGTTTCTTCCTTAAATTCTGTCAACCATTCGGCCTGGTACAGTTGTAATACAAGGAAAGTTTTACTTCGGTGGGAGATTTCTTAATTTAACACTAACTTTTGATTAAGTAAATCCATAATAATCCTGTCATTTATTGATTATAGGCGTCTCTTGCAAGATTAGATATTCAGTAAAATATAAATATTAATATCCACGTTAGATTTACCAAAGCAATTTTGATTTATTGGAATATTGGAAGTGTGTACAAAGAATAACATTCATTGTAATCCTTTTTTTTTATTATTATTATCTGTAATGAGATATTGGGTACAATTTTGCGGGTGAGAACACTGAGTAACCCAGTTTTGAACGCTGGCTGAACGATGTGAAGTGTAACTTGAATAAATGAACGACAACAGAAAACATAAAAGGAGGTCGATTAAGCTCTTAATATACAGTTCAGTTCTTTAAAGCTTCAAGAATTTCTCATTTGACAGATTATAACCTTGTGTTACATGGGCGATATGTTCGTTGAAGCAATGTAGACAATTATATCCACACCTGATGAAAATATAACCATAATAATACTCTATATATGGGTATGTGTATGTGTGTATTTATTTAAAAATCCCGCCTCCAAATGAAAAATAATGATAATTATTATTTGTTGAAAATTAATAAAAAATAAAATAAATATGTAGAGTAGAATAGAATAAATTAGACATGCTGAAAATATCAGTCAAAAATAGAGCTACCTCGTGTGTGCCAGTAGGCATGTTGCAGTGTCCTTTTTTCTTATGTTCTTCTTATATTCTAAATGTATTTGGCTAATGATTTCATGGTCAATTTCTTTTAATTACTCATTAGCGCTTATTATATCTTTCAACGGTATTTATTATATACCGTTGAATTGTTTAGCAAATATCCATCATCAGTTTTTCTTCCACCATGATAAGTACTTTCTTACATTCTGCAAAGAAGTTTTGCTATAACGCTTCAAACTGTGACCTCTTGTTCTTGAGTCACCCATATCAAAGTATCACTCCTTATCTACTCTGTCAAAACCACGGAAAACTTTAGATACCAATACCAAATAGACCCTACTCTTCTATCTTCGAATGGTGAGAAGTCTAAGTCCTTCAGCCTTTCCTCATAACTAAGATTGCCTATCTCTGTCGCCATTATTATAATATGTATTTACACATTCTCCAATATATCTATATATATTTGCATGTGCTCTATCCAGAGAGCACATGCAAATTTCTTTTGCCTATTCGCCTGAATGCATTTCTTATGTTTATCATGAAAGCTTTGCAGCTTTTACTGTACCGTTTATATACATTTCTGGAGTTAAATTTCTTACTACACTTACCCTTTGAACTCATTCGTTCTCAAGTTCTCAAACTTCCTCTGCCGTTATTGAATACTTAAAATGTGCCTCCGTGTACTCTTTTCCTTTCTCATTAATGTACATTTTGAAGGATGGAGTCATATTAGTCACTTCTCGGACCACTCATACAAACTTTTATTGAATTTTCTGAAGATCTCTACCACTGATTTCGTCTTTTAATCTCCGCAGTCTTTGCATTGTCTGCAATCTTATTTATAGATGTATGTACGTACTCCGACAGAATATTATATTTTATATAGATTCTCCACCCAAGGATGGATGGAGCGGGTCATGGAGGACCCATAGGGCGGGCGTCAGCCGGCACAAGACCCAATCCTCCACAGCAGTGCCCAGCCACAGCAGTAATCTCCCCAGTAAACAGCTTAAACTCTCTTACTTGGACGAGGCTCGATCCGTAGACATCTCGGATGCGAGGCCAGTTCATTACCACTGTGCTAGCCAGGAGGCTCCACCAGAAGTGACCCCAAACTGATCCCTGCAGAACATTACAACTAAGCCTTCTTCAGTCAGGAACATCATGTATTAATTTAACCCTCTGCTCCTTCCTTCTGCATAAGTATTTATCCACTCCAAAACATTTCCACCTATTCTTGTCTTTACCTTGTTTTTGTGTGATAAGTGACCGTTTTAAGAGTTCATGTACGAGACAAATAAGAAGATGAATTCCACAGATTTCCTTGATGCTATGTATAGCTTCCCAAGAGTATTAATGACCAACTTCATGCTTTCTCTTCAAGCATAATGCTTTCTTGACATGATATTTTAATATCAGCAAGAATGTACATACATACATACATACATACATACATGCATACATACATACATGCATACATACATACATACATACATACATGCACACATACATACATACAACATACATACATACATACATACATACATACACACATACATACATACATACATACATACATACATACATACAGACAGACAGACAGATAGACATATGTACGTACCCATTCAGCGTCTTATATGCACTTTTATAGTTATCATGAACACAAAAGTAAAATTGGGTATAGCTTCCAATCTATTTCTCCAAGCTCTCCGGATTTGCAGCACCGTTTATTCACAGTTTGATCAACTCTGTTATGCTCCCTTTTTCCTAGACAAAGCTCTGCAGAGACATAAACAGGTTTTTTATAATTCACCCAAGAGGACCCCTAAAGAGAATTATTTCAACAAAATCCTTCTATCTTTCCACCAAAAGCTAGGCGTCATAAATAATGCTTTAGACATACAGTCTCCATTCACTTTTCACTATCCCAACACCCTAAGAGAGAAATTAGTTAACGTCAGCCAAAGCAAAAAGAAGTTAATGCGGGAGTATATCAGATCAACTGTGATGATTGCTGTAAAGTGTGTATAGGACAGACAGGTGGTTCTTTAGCCCAGAGAGTATCTGAACACATGAGGCAGTGAGATATAACCAAGAAAATTCGACACTTTTTGCACACATCAGCGAACAAAATCATAGTATTGATTGCAGTGGAGCCATTGAGTTATTCAAAAGCACTTGTC
>JAXCGZ010000013.1:105000-107500 GCA_037179515.1 Halocaridina rubra
GAGTAACAGCTGAAGGTTGTGAAGAAAAGGCTGAGGAAAAGTGAAGGGTAGAATCATCAGCAAAGGCATGAAGAAGATAGGAAGATGGGGATTGTAGAAGATCATTGATGAAGAGAAGGAAGAGAGTAGGTGAAAGAACAGAACCCTGAGGAACACCACTGGTAACAGAGAAAGGGCTAGATGTCGCGTCCGTCAACAACTACAGATATAAAACGATCAGTAAGAAAACTGGAAATCAGATGAACAGAAAGAAGGGGTAAAGCCATAGGCAGGTAGCTTGGGCCAACAGAGCCTTGTGCCAGACTCTGTCAAAAGCCTTAGAGATATCAAGGGCGACGACAAAGGATTCCCCATAGTTCCTCAGAGAAGATGACCATACATGAGTAAGATAGGACAGGAGATCACCAGTGGATCTTGCCTTTCGGAAGCCGTACTGGTGATCGGAAATAAGCGAGTTAGATTCAAGGCGTTTCAAGAAGTGAGAATTGAACAAAGTTTTGAAAACTTTAGCAATAGAGGATGTTAGGGCAATAGGTCGGTAGTTTGAATGAATAAAGTGGTCACCCTTCTTAGGAACAGGTTGAACTAGAGCATGCTTCCAAGATGAAGGATAGATACTGGTTGACAGAATGAGGCGAAAAAGACGGCAAAGCACGGGAGCCAGTTCATCTGCAAACTCCTTAAGGAACATTGCAGGGATACCATCGGGACCAGATGCCTTGTTCGTCTTTAGCGAGCGAAGAACCTTATGAACTTTGCATGAAGAAAGTTAAGGTCAGGAAATTAATAAGTACTTTATATATATATTTTTTTCATTATTTTCTTTAATGGGTTTTTCCTGCTATATATATATATATATATATATATATATATATATATATATATATATATATATATATATATATATATATATATATATATAATTATTATTATTATTAGATTTCATTAAAAAAAGCAATGTCATAAACCTTGCTTGATGAACCGAAACAAATGATTCCATTTCGTGAACGTGCAATAACAAATGACTTATCAATTTGTGTTCTAATTTATAGCCCAAGTACTTATCAATTATATAACGACGAAATAAAAAAACTGAATATGAGTCATAAAATACGACACATAATGCTTGCTGTATGACAATAATTACTTACTCTTGAGTTATGTACGACTTAATACAGCGTGCAAAACTACATACCTGTAAAGAGGAGACAGGAGTTAATGGAGTAAATAGTCATTCATGAGCATATAGTATTTGTGTGTATGTATGTGGATGTTATCGCGTGTATGTTTAGTTCATATATATATATATATATATATATATATATATATATATATATATATATATATATATATATATATATATATATATATATATATATATATATATATATATATATTCGGAGAAAAGTGTTTTTTTACTCTGCTATGTAGAAAATATCGCAATGAACCTTGCATAAAGTAGATGTAAAAGGTCTGATGGTAATGTATTCTATTATAAAGTAACATGAAGCGCATATTCGTAGCAATATTGATTAGAAAATATTGATTGCAACTGCTATATTTTTGTCTACCTATCATGCTCAACAAGTGACAGAAATGAATTATGTTATTTTTTCGAAAAAATGTAAAATCTATAATACTCTACCTCCTGAAGCAATATAAGATAGGAACTACTGAAGTTACTATTAATGATTTTTTTTTCACATGAAGCAATACTCCCATAGGAAATAAGAATTATAAAATTGTTGCTAAGTGATGACGCACATCGTAGTGACGATATGACTTTAGGTGCCATCCACGGTGGGATTTGGCCTTAAGATCCCCGGACAGAGCTGGTTGAATCTATCAAACAGGATTGTCTATGGGCTGGGTGTGGACTACAACAACCCTCATAGAGAATTCAATCTGCCTGACCCAAGTAGATATGTCCGATGGTCTCATGGCCAAGTCGCACCGTGTATGGGCACCTTAAGAGCGATGCACTTCACTGAGTATATGGATAGTCTACGAGATGCTTGTTGTGAGAGTTAGAAGAGAATTTTACAAGCTCAGGAATCGCCAAGGACAAAGTTAGTCACCGTCTCCCCTTGAAAAAAAAAAACACAGAAACATACACACACAAACGCACCTGGGAAAAAATCTTTCAATTAAGCCTGAAATTGTGGCTGACTTACTTCATGACCAATATCTGGTGCTAACAACACCTAATCTAATCCTGAAGTAGTCACTTAAGTTTTGAATATTTGATTCTCTCTCTCTCTCTCTCTCTCTCTCTCTCTCTCTCTCTCTCTCTCTCTCTCTCTCTCTCTCTCTCTCTCTCTCTCTCTCTCTCTCTCTCTCCTCTCTCTCTTCTCTCTCTCTCTCTCTCTCTCTCTCTCTCTCTCTCTCTCTCTCTCTCTCTCTCTCTCTCTTCTCTCTCTATATATATATATATATATATATATATATATATATATATATATATATATATATATATATATATATATATATATATATATAT
>JAXCGZ010000013.1:115000-117500 GCA_037179515.1 Halocaridina rubra
TATAGTTTAGAGCTGTATCACTCCTTCCCTTTTTAATTAAAGATAGGTACCACATTCGCTTGTTTCCAGGATCTTGGAATCTCCCTTGATTCCAGCGACTTTTCAAATATACATAGTGCAGCTGATATTTCTTAAGTACATAAGAGTATACATCATCAGGACCTGTAGCTTTATGGGCATTTAATTCCATCAGTGCTTTGCATACCTCTTTAGCTGAAAAGATGATGTTCTCTAATACCGGTCTATGAGCTCCTATGTATCCTATCTGAGGGGGTGGGATATTTTCTGCTGTAAATACTGACTGAAACTCCTTGTTCAGTTCTTTGCAGATCTCTTCATCTGTCTCAGTGATGCTTCCTTCCGTTCTCTTTAGCTTTAAAACCTATTCTTTGACCTTCAGGTTTCCTTAGATAAAGTAATGGAAAAGTTTGAGATTTTCTTTAACCTTCCTGGTGATATCCCGTTCATAGTGTCTCTCTGCCTCTCTTCTTTTCTTGCTCTTTTATAAGTCTGCCAGACATTTATGCTTTTTCTCCTCCTATGACTTTTCCAGCATTTGCCTCTCCACTCCTTAGCTCTCTTACACTCATTATTTAACCATTTCTCTCTGGCATGAATAACTCCTATTTTGGTGTAAGGTATGCAACAATCTATGATCTTCCCATATTCCTCACAAAAGATGTCATACATTTCTTGTGCAGATTTGTTGTTAAAGAAGGTCCTCCAGTCAATAACTTCAAAAAGCTACTTTCGGATAGTTCCTCCTCAGGTCCTCAGTGCCTCTACTTTCAGGTAGAACATCTTCAATGATATACTCCATCAACAACTCACAGTGGTCACTCTTTCCAATTGGTGTTTCATAGTCAATTTTTTCAATATCCAACACATTATCTGTGAATACTAGATCAAGCAGCGATGGCTCATCCCCACCCCTGGCCCTCGTTAGTTCCAGTTCATGTTGGTGCAGGAAATTCCCTTGTATGCAATCTAGGAATCTTGCCCCGAATGAGTTCTCCCCAGTGTGTGGGTCAAGATTTATCCACTCTATCTCTCTATGATTAAAATCTCGTTTAATCAAAATCCTACATTTTCTCTTTTGTGCATTGCTAACAACTGATTTTATGACTTCAATAGTACCTATATGACTTTCCTCATAAATTTCTAGCCTATTTTGGTTCCTTGGAAGGATATATACAACAGTTATTATAATGCTCTTTGACCCACTATTTATGAGAGCAACACGAAATTCCTTGAACTCACTTTCTATAGCAAATTTAATTCTTCATCCTGAAATCTTTCACTTATGAGCAGTGCTATCCCTCCACCAGTTCTCTCTGATCTTTCAAACCTTAATATTCTGAAGCCCTTAGGAAAAACTGTGACTCTGTAATGTCCTCACTTAACTTAGTCTCTGTAACCGCTACTGTATCTCCATACTGTTGTGAATCCTATCCTTTAATTCTACTGCCTTACCAGCTACCCCATCAGCATTTGTGTACAGCAGTCTTAATGAGGCTGCATCCCTGATCTCCTGTCATCTTTTCTTTATATCCACTTTGTGTGGAAGAACTCTCAGACAAAATATTTTCTTCTCTTCTTCATTTCTTCCTTCATTTAACCATCTAGCCTCTTGCAACAAGTTTTTGATCCTTTCAATCTCTTCCTGTGTTCTGCATGGTCTAATGAACACTGTTTTGAATTCTTAAAGGTCTCTTTTTTTTTTCTCCTCTGTATTTCTCTACATGAATCCCCTCTCTCAAAGATTTGTTTCTTTGGTCTCGCTTTTCCTCCCTAGAATATTTTCAATGTTGGTATGTGGTTCGGGGGGTTGGACATTACCGTGAGTGGTGACCTCATAGTGTTGAAGGTGGACAATGAGAAATGTCGGAGTAGCTACTCTTAAAGTTATGCAACGTTCTCCTCCAAAGGTGGGAAGAGTAATCCCAGGGTGCGCTGAAGATATCCATATTTACAAAGCAAGTCACCTAACCTAACCAAACCTCTCCTATCCTAATCTAATCTAAAGCAGTCAAACCTAACCTTTCCAATCTTAGCCTAACCTAACCTCGCCTTAGTTAACCAAACCTAACAATTTTCGAATTTGTTTAAATTATTGAGGTTACTCATCTTGACAAGGTACGCAACATTTGCAAAAATGTCTCTTTAGTACTGTACCAAGTTGATCTCAAAATCTCTTTGTTAATTGTGGATACATGAATGTTAAGTGGTTCTTTAACAAGCTGGTCGGCCAGTTACATACATGGCTGCTAGCTTGTACATTCTACTGATAGCTGACGACCAATATGGCTGTTAGAGCCTAAGAACGATATATAGTATTTTGAACAAGCCAATTTGTGAACGAGGTGATTTGTGGAGGACAACGAATGATAAATTCTCTTCATGAGTAATGCGATACTATATGAGTAGTCGCATATCAGCCTCAGACCCTGCTTGTCACGTATCAGTCGTATTTGCATATTAGCCTCGGACCCTGCTAGTT
>JAXCGZ010000013.1:122500-135000 GCA_037179515.1 Halocaridina rubra
CACACACACACACACTCAGTTGATATTGCAGCTGAGGCTTCTTGCTTGGTGTTACATAAGATAAAATCTTTTTAGTTTTATTTTTGTAATATTCTCTCTCTCTCTCTCTCTCTCTCTCTCTCTCTCTCTCTCTCTCTCTCTCTCTCTCTCTCTCTCTCTCTCTCTCTCTCTCTCTCTCTCTCTCTCTCTCTCTCTCTCTCTCTCTCTGTATATATATATATATATATATATATATATATATATATATATATATATATATATATATATATATATATATATATATATATATATTGCGTGTCTATATTTATATCTTATCATATTTGATTTTTATTTTTGCTATTTTCGTTTGACTGCAGACAGACATTTTTACATCTGGGAACATTCTTATAATTATTATCATGATATTATTAATGTTTAGTTCTACATACATTCAAATATATTAGACCTTAAAATCAGCAATATTATGAAGTAGATGTTATTCACGGGTAAACGGGAGAGCTTTTACAAAGAAGCAAAGGTAATAATAGTGATAAATAAAACAGTAATAGATTATATGGTAAAATGTAATATATTTAAAAGTATTCTAAAATCCAAATCTTTATTTTTTCAAAAGCGCTTTTGTATCTATTTTTTTTTCTTTTATCGTTGACTTATCCGTTGGGTTAAATTAAACACTTTGGCCCGATTTCTTAAACAGTGTAAACCTAGGATATCATGTTGTTAGTTAGCTAGACACATCCAAATGGATTTCATAAATGCATCTAACGTGGTTCTGTGTATGGCTAGGATCTCACATGGGATCCTAGCCATACACAGAACCGCGTCAGATGCGTTTATGAAATCCATTTGTGTGTGTCTAGCTAACTAACAATATGATATCCTAGGTTTACACTGTTTAAGAAATCGGGCCTTTATCTTTCTTGACCGTAGATCAGCATTGTCAAGAAACTGTTATTGGTGCACAAGTGACAATAATGGAATAACTCATCCATAATTCGCTGAAGTTGATTCATAAATGAAAACGCCATTATGACATCCGTGCGTGCTAGTTTATTTTATATAATGGATTCCAAGACTCCACCCTATAAAAAGTGCATTTTAATGGAGCATTATCATATGATATATAATAAGAGAATGAAAACAAAAACAATTAGTATTGTGTGAACATTTTAAATTCTCTCCAAAAAATAAAAGGAAAGAGACTTTGCAATAATAACTTTACTTTTAGCCAATATTAATAATTTCATACTTTTAAAGCGTGGAAAAACGCAAAAGGATTTTGAATTCGTAATGTGAATAACAAAGCAAAAGGAATGGAATTTTTATAATAACACGTTTATATTAAGACTGATTTTTATTGTTGTTTATGATTTTTGATCATTAATGTGAGTTAGAAGAAATTATTATATTTGTCAAAAGCACTAAATCTTAGTTGTACTATAAACATATATTTTTTTTAATTATTAAATATAAAAAAATATTTAGCATATCTCCCATGTAAAGCTTATGTATGGTAAGTTAAACTTTATAGCCTTAGCATCACGAACGTAAACAACCGTGATGAAGGAAGATAAGAAAATGTGATAGTGACTATATACAAATTACTATGACAAAATAAGACACACACATATATATATATATATATATATATATATATATATATATATATATATATATATATATATATATATATATATATATATATATATATATATATATATATATATATATATATATATATATATATATATATATATATATATATATATATTATTTTTTTTTTTTTTTTTTTTTTCTTAGGGGAATCAGAGTTATTATTTACAATTGTTTTATTCTCCAAATAAATTAAGTCCCTAAATCCTTTCAGTACTAAATTCTTGAATCTTCAAGATCCCGATGTACTCCTCTATTATAGAGTTCTAATGGACTGATCTGAATGTTGTTGCATGACATACAGAGAACTCCTTTGCTCTGCTCCTCCATCGCCTCCAGCTATGGCTGTACCGACCTCAGGAATTATAGGATTTTCTCATATCTGTGATCTACACCACTAAATGGACTATTGACTGAGTTGTGTCATCAGCGTGAACCCCGTTCTGTCTCCCCACGGCCTAAAGGAGTCTGATTATTAATAGTATTAGTTATCCTGGTAATATGTACTCCTAATTCACTCTTCAATATTTTTCTGGCATAAGAGCTCTCAGACTTAGACCCGATTTCTTAAACAGTGTAAACCTAGGATACCATATTGTTAGTTAGCTAGACACACACATGGATTTCATAAACGCATCTGACGCGGTTCAGTGTAAACTTAGGATACCATATTGTTTGTTAGCTAGACACACAAATGAATTTCATAAACGCATTCGACGCGGTTTTGTATGGTCTAGCCATACACAGAACCGCGTCAGATGCGTTTATGAAATCCATTTGTGTATGTCTAGCTAACTAACAATATGGTATCCTAGGTTTACACTGTTTAAGAAATTGGGCTTTAGAGGTTTTTTCCTGCAAAAGGTAGGTAATGCATTCATTAAAATGTTAATATATTAATAAGCATATTTATAGGTATATTATTAACTAAGTAACTAATTGAATAAAAAAAAAAATATATATATATATATATATATATATATATATATATATATATATATATATATATATATATATATATATAAATAGGCCAATGATAAATAAAGAAAAAAAAGAAAAACTACATATATGCTGGGAAAAGGTTTAAAATATATTGTAATTTCACCCCGGCCATTATCCTTCCCAAAAGAGTAATAGGGCCTGTTCTAACTCTCAAAATAAAAAAAAATAAAATGAAAAATATAAAAAGGATTATATTTAGTATTTAGAAGTCCAATAAAACAATCGGAGCTTCACTAATGATTTCTGTTAATTATTCAATTAATATGCAATCTCTCCACAGGTTAGAATACTCTTATCTGCAATTTAAAAGTGTATTAACGTGATTTTTTTAAAGCAGTTAAGTATGTGTTGCAATATAGCAATTATGTATGCTATTAGAATTTTGAATTATCTGGGATATACATACAGAGAACTCCTTTGCTCTGCTCCTCCATCGCCTCCAGCTATGGCTGTACCGACCTCAGGAATTATAGGATTTTCTCATATCTGTGATCTACACCACTAAATGGACTATTGACTGAGTTGTGTCATCAGCGTGAACCCCGTTCTGTCTCCCCACGGCCTAAAGGAGTCTGATTATTAATAGTATTAGTTATCCTGGTAATATGTACTCCTAATTCACTCTTCAATATTTTTCTGGCATAAGAGCTCTCAGACTTAGACCCGATTTCTTAAACAGTGTAAACCTAGGATACCATATTGTTAGTTAGCTAGACACACACATGGATTTCATAAACGCATCTGACGCGGTTCAGTGTAAACTTAGGATACCATATTGTTTGTTAGCTAGACACACAAATGAATTTCATAAACGCATTCGACGCGGTTTTGTATGGTCTAGCCATACACAGAACCGCGTCAGATGCGTTTATGAAATCCATTTGTGTGTGTCTAGCTAACTAACAATATGGTATCCTAGGTTTACACTGTTTAAGAAATTGGGCTTTAGAGGTTTTTTCCTGCAAAAGGTAGGTAATGCATTCATTAAAATGTTAATATATTAATAAGCATATTTATAGGTATATTATTAACTAAGTAACTAATTGAATAAAAAAAAAAAAAATATATATATATATATATATATATATATATATATATATATATATATATATATATATATATATATATAAATAGGCCAATGATAAATAAAGAAAAAAAAGAAAAACTACATATATGCTGGGAAAAGGTTTAAAATATATTGTAATTTCACCCCGGCCATTATCCTTCCCAAAAGAGTAATAGGGCCTGTTCTAACTCTCAAAATAAAAAAAAAATAAAATGAAAAATATAAAAAGGATTATATTTAGTATTTAGAAGTCAAATGGCAAATTTTCCATATGCAGAAGAATGTTTATCTGACATTTTATGATATAGTTATTTGAAATATCGCACACACACACACACACACACACACACACACACACACACACACACACACACACACACACACACACACACACACACACACACACACACACACACACACACACACACACACACACACACACCACACACACACACACACACACACACACACACGCACTCAGTGTCTGAATGGAGAAGAGTTAGTAGTGGAGTCCCACAGGGTTCAGTTTTAGGGCCACTTTTGTTCCTTGTATATGTAAATGACCTACCAGAGTCTGTAAATTCATTCATGAATATGTTTGCAGATGATGCAAAGATTGTGAAGAAAGTAAAAAACGAGAACAATGGTAGAGAACTTCAGGAGGATCTAAATAATCTGCATGAGTGGTCAGAAAAGTGGCTAATGAAATTCAATACCTCAAAATGTAAGGTAATGAGAATGGGTACAAGTGCAAGAAGGCCCAAGCTTGACTACTCGGTGGCTGGAGTACAACTTCAAGAGACAGAAAATGAGAGAGATCTAGGAGTAAACATACTGGCAGATTTGTCTCCAGAAATACATATAAATGGCGTAGTAAGGGCAGCATATGCATTCTTATCAAATGTAAGGGTAGCCTTCAGGCACATGGACAAGGAAATGTTCAGAAATATTTATGTAACCTATGTGAGGCCAAAACTCGAATATGCAGCCCCCTTTTGGAATCCGCACTTGAAAAAGCACATAGCTAAGCTTGAAAAAGTTCAAAGACATGCCACGAAACTGGTGCCAGAAATACGCAATCTTGGTTATGATGAGAGGATGAGGGAATTAGACTTGCCATCACTCGAAGCTAGAAGAGTAAGGGGGGATATGGTGACAGTCTTTAAATTCCTTCATGGTTATGATAGAGTGGATAGGGATCGATATTTCGATATGGCTGGCTCTAGAACTAGAGGCCATAGTTTGAAGCTTCGGAAGAAAACTTGTTTGCAGGATGTAAGGAAATACTTTTTCAGTGTAAGAGTAGTTGATAATTGGAATTCGCTAAGCGAGGAGGTAGTTAATGCTACCTCAATCCATAGTTTTAAGGACAGGTATGATAAGTATCACTAAGTCTAAAAATGGAACCGATCAGGAGACGGGAAGATACGAGCTTTGGGCTCTTTCCCGTAAACACAATTAGGTAATCACAATTAGGTAATCACGCACGCACGCACGCACACACACACACACACACACACACACACACACACACACACACATACATACACACACATGTATGTATGTATGTATGTATAAGGTCTCTTTCTCTCCATCATGGAGAATTATTGGGCAAATAACATTTATTTACGAAAAGAACGTGAACTTTATCATGCTAGTTAAAGGTGCAAAATCCCATTCTAAGGAGAACTAGCATGATCAGGCTCACGTGCTTTTCGTGAATAGATTTGTGATTGGGAAATTGTTGCTTTCCTCATTTTCTGTGCTTGTATCACATTAAAAGTATCTTGCAAGATGAATTTCTTGCGAGATAACCTCTGCAACGATGCTTTCTAGCGTGAAGACAAACTTCAGAGGACGACACAAATAGATTACGAAATAGGATAGCAAACCCAGAGACATAATGTTCTCTTGCTAAAGTCACAAAATCCTATTCTAAGTAGAACTGTCATAATAAAGTTCACGTGTTTTTCGTGAATATATATATATATATATATATATATATATATATATATATATATATATATATATATATATATATATATATGAAAGACTTACATTGATTTTAAACCCTTCTTGTCGTCAGTCAAATACTTTCTGATAAGAGTAAGCAAATAGTCTACATTTCTCATGTTTACAGTCTTGCCGTATACCATACAAACTTAGTTGCTGTGAATAGCCTTTGTTGCCCAGCCGCTTGACTTATGTCAAATTGTTATACTTTCCAACCATACAGACTTAAAGTAAACAAATTTATGACAAAGAAAGTGAAAGTATTGTTAAGTCTATTCTAAATTATAAAGATGCCGACACGTCCTTTATATAAAATTTTGCAATTTAAGATAATTATATAAAATTTTGCAATTTAAGATAATTATATAAAATTTTGCAATTTAAGATAATTATATAAAATTTTGCAATTTAAGATAATTATATAAAATTTTGCAATTTAGGATAATTATATAAAATTTTGCAATTGAAGATAATTATTGTTCTTTTATTGTTGTATTATCATCATTGTTTTCAGAAACATAATATTAATAAAGTGATCAACATCACAAAAACCCTCATTATAGAGATGTCATTGTTGCGTGCCGTGCATGTATGGAGTGCCAGTCAGGTCACTTGTAACTGACCCCGTTATTCGTGAATTTGCAATATTAAAATATTTCCGTTCATATTTTCTTGCAAGCTATTAACCTGCAAGAAAACAGACAGATGGATATAATAATAATAATAATAATAATAATAATAATAATAATAATAATAATAATAATAATAATAATAATGATACTACTACTACTACTACTACTACTACTACTACTACTACTACTACTACTACTACTACTACTACTAGTACTAATAATAATAATAATAATAATAATAATAATAATAATAATAATAATAATAATAATAATAATAATAATGATAATAACAATAATAACAATAATAACAATAATCACAATAATAATAATAATAATAATAATAATAATAATAATAATAATAATAATAATAATTTTAATGACCTGTTCTGTTGTGCAGTTATACCTAAATCACTTTATAAAAGAGTCTTTGTATAAGCCTAAACAACGTAAATATGTGATTTTATTTGTTCATAAGTCGTGTTTGTCGGACTTATGATAAAAGCCACTCAAATGGCAACTCGATTCTAAAAGAGTTCTACGCATAAAAAAAGGATAAATTAGCTAGGAGAGGCATATAGAGTCGAGAAACGTTTGCATGTACATCAACACCGAATACTCTGTTATATTCGTTACACATCTCTTATTATCCCTTCACATCTGACAAGTCACAACACTCTTCATATCTGTTTCTTGTTATTGGTTTTCTGCGTGCACAGGCCTAATAAGGGCAGTTATATTTTTTTTCTTTGTCTGTCCTGGTTTCACATATAAAATCAATGTCGACTCCACTGTATGAGGGGATGGGTCAGGCGCCATCCCTGTCGACGGTTGTGAGACAGAGAATTCGCTATATAGTACATTTAGTGTCGTGTTTCCTTCAACAACATCTCTAAATTATAAGGAGTCCGTCCCATAAGTGACGAGACTAATAATAATAATAATAACAATAATAATAATAATAATAATAATAATAATAATAATAATAATAATAATAATAATAATAATAATAATAATAATAATAACAATAATAATAATATCGGAGACAGTTTTAGTTTCTGGAAAACATATTCTTATAAGGAATTGTAGAACGATCACCAGCCAGTACATTTTCAATTTTTTTTCCATTTGTCTTCTAAACCATTTTGCAACGTTGCAAACTTTCACTGAGTTCATATTCATGCCTACACACACCTACAAAAACAGAACAAAACAGCAAAACTCAATCTATGTACAAAGAACAAATAAAAAAAATTAATGTAGATACATATCCATATACATACGCATAAAAGAATCAAATTAAAAATACAAAAATGTCTAATAGTTAATGCAATGGACCACATTAGAACATTTTTAAGGGATAGCTTGAGCAATCTAAATATAATTCGGGGTTCTCCCTTTTAATTAAAAGTAACTCTGCAATTCTAATTTCAGTCACATCTCTTCCTTTGTAAGCTATTTTAAAATCGCTTATTGAGAAATCACACTTACATTTTTCATGGCAGGGTTCCTTAATGCTTGACGCCAGTGGTCTTGTCAAGTGTCTGTTTGTTCTGAATGCTATGAACTATATAAAAAGAACACATTGTGCACACTCTTTACTAGGACATTTCTCTTAACTTCCACCTACATTAAATTTGATGAAGAAGTGTCCTTTCTGAATAAATTTTTTTATACAATATGGTTTTACTCCTAATATGATAAACAGATCATTAAGAACTCTTTTAAACAAGACTTTTTCTTCAAAATCCATGAAATATGGACCACAGACAGACAAATTATTTTTCAAATTTCCAAATATGGATAACGGTACGAACTCCTTTCTTAAAAATTATATCACAAATTTATTTAATATAAATTATCCATAAATTACCCCTAATTTAGTATTTTATAATAAATTTAAACTTAAAAACTTTTTAAATCATAAAGATCAACTACCTCAACCCTTCTGTTCATTGGTAGTATATATTTTTAAATGTCCAATTTGCTAATTGGCCTATTATGGCTCGACTAAGAAGTCATTCACAATACAATATACCATGAATATAAGGGGCTGAGGATCAGAATAGACCAACATTTAACAAGACCTCTGGCGTCAAGCATTAGGGAACACTGCCATGAAAAATGTAAGTGTGATTTCTCAATAAACGATTTTAAAATAGCTTACAAAGGAAAAGATGTGACTTATATTAGAATTGCGGAATCACTTTTAATTAAAAGGGAGAACCACGAAGTAAATTTAGATTGCTCAAGCTTTCCTTTAAAAATATTCTAATGTGGTCCATTGCATTAACTATTAAATATTTTTGTATTTTTAATATGATTTTTATATGCGTGTTTATATGGATATGTATATATACATGTAAATTTTGTTGTTTTTGTTGTTGTTGTCATTTGTTCTTTGTACATAGATTGAGTTTTGCTGTTTTGTTCAGTTTTTGTAGGTGTGTGTAGGCATGAATATGAAATCAGTGAAAGTTTGAAACGTTGCAAAATGGTGTAGAAGAGAATTGGAATAAAAGTTTGAAAATGTACTGGCTGGTGATCGTTCTACAATTCCTTATAATAATGATAATAATAATAATAATAATAATAATAATAATAATAATAATAATAATAATAATAATAATAATAATAATAATAATAATAATAATAATAATAACTAACAATAACAATAACAATAACAATAACAATAACAATAACAACAACAATAACAACAACAATAACAACAACAACAATAATAATAATAATAATAACAATAATAATAATAATAATAATTGTAGTCGTAGTAGTAATAGCAGAAGAAGTATTGGTGGTAGCGGTTTTAGTATTAGCAGTAGTAGTAGTAGTTTTAGCATGACCGTCTGGGCACTTTCTGCTGTCCCTGGCATTTAAAATATTCTTATTGGTACAATAGTCACACAGACTAAATAGGAGAAAATATACGTAAAAACGAAGTATTGGTTATAACTTATGTGAAGCACTGTTCTGACTAAGATCATAGTAAGATGATAAGAACAAAACAGAACAAAACAGCAAAACTCAATCTATGTACAAAGAACAAATAAAAAAAATTCATGTAGATACATATCCATATACATACGCATAAAAGAATCAAATTAAAAATACAAAAATGTCTAATAGTTAATGCAATGGACCACATTAGAACATTTTTAAGGGATAGCTTGAGCAATCTAAATATAATTCGGGGTTCTCCCTTTTAATTAAAAGTAACTCTGCAATTCTAATTTCAGTCACATCTCTTCCTTTGTAAGCTATTTTAAAATCGCTTATTGAGAAATCACACTTACATTTTTCATGGCAGGGTTCCTTAATGCTTGACGCCAGTGGTCTTGTCAAGTGTCTGTTTGTTCTGAATGCTATGAACTATATAAAAAGAACACATTGTGCACACTCTTTACTAGGACATTTCTCTTAACTTCCACCTACATTAAATTTGATGAAGAAGTGTCCTTTCTGAATAAATTTTTTTATACAATATGGTTTTACTCCTAATATGATAAACAGATCATTAAGAACTCTTTTAAACAAGACTTTTTCTTCAAAATCCATGAAATATGGACCACAGACAGACAAATTATTTTTCAAATTTCCAAATATGGATAACGGTACGAACTCCTTTCTTAAAAATTATATCACAAATTTATTTAATATAAATTATCCATAAATTACCACTAATTTAGTATTTTATAATAAATTTAAACTTAAAAACTTTTTAAATCATAAAGATCAACTACCTCAACCCTTCTGTTCATTGGTAGTATATATTTTTAAATGTCCAATTTGCTAATTGGCCTATTATGGCTCGACTAAGAAGTCATTCACAATACAATATACCATGAACATAAGGGGCTGAGGATCAGAATAGACCAACATTTAACAAGACCTCTGGCGTCAAGCATTAGGGAACACTGCCATGAAAAATGTAAGTGTGATTTCTCAATAAACGATTTTAAAATAGCTTACAAAGGAAAAGATGTGACTTATATTAGAATTGCGGAATCACTTTTAATTAAAAGGGAGAACCACGAAGTAAATTTAGATTGCTCAAGCTTTCCTTTAAAAATATTCTAATGTGGTCCATTGCATTAACTATTAAATATTTTTGTATTTTTAATATGATTTTTATATGCGTGTTTATATGGATATGTATATATACATGTAAATTTTGTTGTTTTTGTTGTTGTTGTCATTTGTTCTTTGTACATAGATTGAGTTTTGCTGTTTTGTTCAGTTTTTGTAGGTGTGTGTAGGCATGAATATGAAATCAGTGAAAGTTTGAAACGTTGCAAAATGGTGTAGAAGAGAATTGGAATAAAAGTTTGAAAATGTACTGGCTGGTGATCGTTCTACAATTCCTTATAATAATGATAATAATAATAATAATAATAATAATAATAATAATAATAATAATAATAATAATAATAATAATAATAATAATAATAATAATAATAATACTAACAATAACAATAACAATAACAATAACAATAACAATAACAACAACAATAACAACAACAATAACAACAACAACAATAATAATAATAATAATAACAATAATAATAATAATAATAATTGTAGTCGTAGTAGTAATAGCAGAAGAAGTATTGGTGGTAGCGGTTTTAGTATTAGCAGTAGTAGTAGTAGTTTTAGCATGACCGTCTGGGCACTTTCTGCTGTCCCTGGCATTTAAAATATTCTTATTGGTACAATAGTCACACAGACTAAATAGGAGAAAATATACGTAAAAACGAAGTATTGGTTATAACTTATGTGAAGCACTGTTCTGACTAAGATCATAGTAAGATGATAAGAAAATATAATTCATTTTAAATAAAAACTGTCCGTCCGTCACGTAGAAACGACGAACGGAAGATTTTATAAAAAGATCGCCCAACATAAACTTTGGTTCTCCATCGACAGAATCCTCATGAATTAAGATCTCTTTCTGCTAATCCTCTGAAGGTAGTCGACACCACGTGTGGGGTGATGATGAATACTCCCTGGTGATTCGCCCCTCCTCCTTCCTCCTCCTCCCGCCCCTTATACCCATTGAAGTGGCAGATTGCTAATGATAAGGCCAAAGATAAACTTCAGGGATGTTGAATGTCAATATAACCCGCTTTTTAATGGCACTCCAAGGCCTTACGCCCTCTCACTAAGCACGAAGTTGAATATAAAGAACATCAATATAAAAGCTATTTCAAGTCATCATTTCCATACGATGAATGACATCGTTCACTAATGCTTTCATTTTTTATAAGAATTTGTTTAAATGCGGTCGTATTGAAGATTAAATTCTGAATAAAATGAACGTATTCGGATCAAGTATCAAATGAAGACTAAGGCCCGATTTCTTTAACAGTGTAAACCTAGGATACCATATTGTTAGTTAGCTAGACACACACAAATGGATTTCATAAACGCATCTGACGGGGTTCTGTGTATGGCTAGGATCCCCCATGGGGGATCCTAGCCATATACAGAACCTCTTCAGATGCGTTTATGAAATCCATTTGTGTGTGTCTAGCTAACTAACAATATGGTATCCTAGGTTTACACTGTTTAAGAAATCGGGCCTTAGTCTTCATTTGATACTTGGTCCGAATAGGTTCATCTTATCCTAGACATACACAAAACCCCTTCTGATGCGTTTATGGAATCCATATGTGTGTGTCTAGCTAACTAACAATATGGTATCCTAGGTTTACACTACTTAAGAAATCGGGCCAAGGGGTTCCCTCATTTAATATATTAAAGAATTGTAAATTACATCAATTAGTTAAAAAAGCGAGAACTAGAATTCTTTTGTGCACTCAAATTAATGATATTATAGTCTGTACAATTTATATAACCATTTTATTTTTATTCTATTGGTAATTTATGATATATAAATAGGTCTGACGATAATGACATGTCGCAAACTCACATTATGTAAGCTATGAATTTGCCGTTTTCCTCGATAAAAATATATTTCTTGTGCTTAGTATGTGTAGGTCTGACGATAATGACATGTCGCAAACTCACATTATGTAAGCTATGAATTTGCAGTTTTCCTCGATAAAAATGTTTCTTGTGTTTAGTACGAGTAGAAGAAACTGCTTAAGTATTACACATAA
>JAXCGZ010000013.1:137500-152500 GCA_037179515.1 Halocaridina rubra
AGTAGGTGTAATTCATGCCAGAGAGAAATGGTTCGATAATGGGTGTAAAAGAGCTAAGGAGTGGAGAGACAAATGCTTGAAAAGGCATAGGAGGAGAAAAAAACATAAATGCCTGGCAACCTACAAAAGAGCAAGAAATGACTACCTAAGTAAAAGGAGAGAGTCAGAGAGAGACTATGAGAGGGACATCACCAGGAAGGCTAAAGAAAATCCCAAGCTTTTCCACAGCTTTATCAGAGGAAAACTGAAGGTAAAAGAACAGGTTTTAAGGCTAAAGAGGGCGGATGGAAGCATCACTGTGACGGATGAAGAGATCTGCAAAGAACTGAACAAGGAGTTTCAGTCAGTATTTACAGTAGAAAATACCCCACCCCCTCAGATTGCAGTGATAGAAGCTCAAGGGCCGGTATTAGAGAACATCAACCTTACAGCCACAGAGGTATGCAAAGCGCTGATGGATTTAGATGTTCATAAAGCTACAGGTCCTGATGACATATCCCCTCATGTGCTTAAAAAATGCGCAAACACAATATCAGTAGCACTAAATATCATATTTAAGGAGTCACTGGAGTCGGGGGAGATTCCAAGATACGGCTCTGAACTATAGACCAGTTTCCTTGACCAGCATAGTTTGCAAAGTTATGGAGAAACTACTAAGGAAACATATCTCTCTTCACTTGGAATCCTTCAACTTTTTGTCAGTGAGGCAACATGGCTTCAGAGAAGGTAGATCAACAGTAACAAACTTATTAGAATTTTATGATGAGGTAAGCCAAATCTTACAGGAAAGAGAGGGCTGGGCAGATTGCATATTCCTAGACTTCCAGAAAGCGTTTGACACTGTTCCACATGGGAGACTTATTAAGAAGCTGTAAGCAATGGCTAGAATAGGTGGAAATGTCTTGTAATGGATAAAAACTTACATAGAAGGAAGGGATCAGAGGGTTAGAGTAAGACACTCAGTGTCTGAATGGAGAAGAGTTAGTAGTGGAGTTCCACAGGGTTCAGTTTTAGGGCCACTGTTGTTCCTTGTATATGTAAATGACCTACCAGAGTCTGTAAATTCATTCATTAATATGTTTGCAGATGATGCAAAGGTTGTGAAGAAAGTAAAAAACGAGGACAATGGTAGAGAACTTCAGGAGGATCTAAATAATCTGCATGAGTGGTCAGAAAAGTGGCTAATGAAATTCAATACTTCAAAATGTAAGGTAATGAGAATGGGTACAAGTGCAAGAAGGCCCAAGCTTGACTACTCGGTGGCTGGAGTACAACTTCAAGAGACAGAAAATGAGAGAGATCTAGGAGTAAACATACTGGCAGATTTGTCTCCAGAAATACATATAAATGGCATAGTAAGGGCAGCATATGCATTCTTATCAAATGTAAGGGTAGCCTTCAGGCACATGGACAAGGAAATGTTCAGAAATATTTATGTAACCTATGTGAGGCCAAAACTCGAATATGCAGCCCCCTTTTGGAATCCGCACTTGAAAAAGCACATAGCTAAGCTTGAAAAAGTTCAAAGACATGCCACGAAACTGGTGCCAGAAATACGCAATCTCAGTTATGATAAGAGGCTGAGGGAATTAGACTTACCATCACTCGAAGCTAGAAGAGTGAGGGGGGATATGGTGACAGTCTTTATATTCCTTCATGGTTATGATAGAGTGGATAGGGATTGATATTTTGATATGGCTGGCTCTAGAACTAGAGGTCATAGTTTGAAGCTTGGTAAGAAAACTTCTTTGCAGGATGTAAGGAAATACTTTTTCAGTGTAAAAGTAGTTGATAATTGGAATTGGCTAAGCGAGGAGGTAGTTAATGCTATCTCAATCCATAGTTTTAAGGACAGGTATGATAAGTATCACTAAGTATAAAATGGAACCGATCAGGAGACGGGAAGATACGAGCTTTGTGCTCTTTCCCGTAAACACAATTAGGTAACCACAATTAGGTAATCACACACACACACACACACACACACACACACACACACACACACACACACACACACACACACATATATATATATATATATATATATATATATATATATATATATATATATATATATATGTGTGTGTGTGTGTGTGTGTGTGTGTGTATGTGTGTGTGTGTGTTTGATAGTAAAGTGTGCACAGGGTGTATTTTCTTATTCTCAGCGGATTTGTAGTGCCGGGCCATCCATCTACAGAAACCAAGTCAATTTCCTGAAGACATCGTAGGCTATGATCGAACGGATGACAAAGTTGAGCGATAACTGACGCCCTTAAAACACAAAAACCCTTTGGAATTTCAGAAAGTTACACACGACTTTCAAAATGTCTTACCTGTAAAAAAAAACACTCAATATTTCTCTTCGTGGGAAAAAAAAAAAAAAAAAAAAAATATATATATATATATATATATATATATATATATATATATATATATATATATATATATTATATATATATATATATATATATATATATATATATATATATATATATATATATATATATATGTATATATATATATATATATATATATATATATATATATATATATATATATATATATATATATATATATATATATATATATATATATATATATATATATATATATATATATATATATATATATATATATATATATATATATATATATATATATATATATATATTTATGAGTGTGACACCGGGACAGGCAAAAACTGCCCTCATCAGTAAAGGCCCGGGCACGAGAAAACACCCAGATGAAGGAAAAAGAAAAAGGTTAAGGACAGGGCAGAAATAAGGTAATGATTCACAAAGGAAAACGGCAGACAGAAAACATAGTCAAAGTATATATATATATATATATATATATATATATATATATATATATATATATATATATATATATATATATATATATATATATATATATATATATTAGTATAGCAGTTAAGCTGCAAAGTTTCCTTTTCTTTTAGACCTACAGTGATGTAGTTGATAGTGCCTTGGCACAGTAATTATGTGCCTTAGGTTCGAGTCTCTGTCAGAGGTAAAATATATAGCTTGAATTTGAATTAAATACGAAAAACGAAGCCACGAGTAAGGTTAGGAGAAGCTGTAATATGAACAAAAGGCATTTAGATAGAATGCCTTCGTTCCTAGTATAGCAGTTATGCTGTAATATTTGCTTCTCCTTTAGACCGTCAGTGTTTAGTTTATAGCGCCTTGCTGATGTAATTATGTCTTAAATTCGAGTCCTATTCAGGGGTTAAATATGATTCATATATATATATATATATATATATATATATATATATATATATATATATATATATATATATAGAGAGAGAGAGAGAGAGAGAGAGAGAGAGAGAGAGAGAGAGAGAGAGAGAGAGAGAGAGAGAGAGAGAGAGAGAGAGAGAGAGAGAGAAGGTTATTTCCTGCTATCTAACATCATGCTATGCAATTAGTAACTATGGTGTAAGGCTTTCCCTTATCAATTATTGACAATTATATATTTATCATATTATATACAAATTATCCGTAAACGCTCCTTTTTAAATTGCTTTTGGCAGTTGGAATAAAAATGTAATATTTAAACCGCAAAGTATTAAAGAATTTCAAGGGGGAAAAAATGTGTATAAAATGATTGAATCTGATAAATTTGAATTTGTTATTATTACACTTTTGCATATGTAAGATGAAATAAGCAAACAAACACACAAACAAACAAATATTTATTTCCATTTTTGTACAATGGTTATTTTTCTAAAAGTAAAAGTAACTTACAAATATATATGTAATTGAGCTAATAAGTAAGAGGGTAATACATACAGTTAAATTAAATGTAGCTTTCATAGAAAATAATAATGCTGTAATAAAAATATTAACAATAATGTTAATAATAAAGTAAATAATAAGAGAATATTAGATGAAAATTCTCTTGATTTTCTCTTTTTTCTGTCATTATGCGGCTAGGAGCTGTTGTAACCGGGTTGTGGATCGACTCCTAGCGAATAATTCTCATGACATATAAATGAAATAGAATTCATCTTGATAACTAAATGTCACAGAATAATCCCAAAGAACATCATTTAGTAATCCCCTTTTCAATGCCACTCCATGAGTGACAGCTTTCATTAAAATTCTGAGCTATTCTCAGCTGTCTTGACTAAATCAAGAAGGCCAAGAGCACACCTAAATCACATTACATCTCAGCCATGACTTCACAAACAGTGTTCTTCCTTAGAATTTTAGTAAGTTCACCATATGATAATTATGTAGTCACCGTGGCTCAAGCGGTAGCGTCCGCGACTCTGAGGCGTCAGGTCGAGGGTTCGCGCCTCGTCATGGTCTGAGGTTGGCAAGGGCATGCACTCAGGGTAAGGATCACATCTGCCAAAACAAGTCCATCGCAACAAGGCAAACCGTCCTAGCCCTTGGTAGAAAAGGGAGTCCGTGACGTAAAACCGCAACAGAACAGAACACCATTTGATAATTATGCTACCGATGGAACTGATCTCTCAGCTCAGTGGACAAGTAAGAGTAAGAAAATTTTCTTGTCTTGGATTTCGTTTAGGCTTCATCAGTGAGTGTATCGTCTGGTTCTCATTTAAGATGTCCCAGTTTCGGTTACTTAAGATGGTTCGCAGAGCATCACTTTGCTGTAGCCATCCCGGATTAAGTAAAAGAGGGTAGAGTCGCCTAATGTGCAAAGCCCTGTTAACTTAAGTAATACGTCACTTTAAATGTAGTAACAACACTTGAGGACCCATATCTCTGGGTCCTCTGTACTTTGACTGTTTTTTCTGTCTTTCGTTTTCCTTTGTGTGACATTACCTCATCTCTGCCTTGTCCTTAACCTTTTTCTTTTCCTTCGTCTTGGTATTTTCTCGTGCCCAGGCCTTTATGATGAGGGCAGTTTCTGCCTGTCCCGGTGTCTCACTCATAAAAAAAAAATGTTGATTCGCTGCGGCTCCATTCAGGGCAATATGTCCGTCCACACCTCTATTGTTTACCACTACTCGTACAGTATCTTATAGAAATTTAGAGTGCTTCCCACATCGTATTATAAGAAGAAATATGAACAAAATATCCTATTTTAATAATATTCACTATTAAAAAAATCTAAATCTCTCAAGAGATTGAGGTATATATCAGAAGAAAAAGTTTAATCATCTTTAAAAGATTATTTACTGCTCTAGTGACCATTATAAACTAATATATCGGCTTTACTTAAAATTATCAGACAGGATATTTTTTTTTTGTTCATTGGAAAAGTATTTCTTCAAGATATACTAAAAGACATCATTCAAAATGTGATTGATAAAAAGAGGAACATGTCTGAAAACAGTAAAAAAAAATTTTCAGCTTTTTTTGCAACTTCACAGAATTATCAGTGCCGTACCTCATGCTCTCTATTATTAATAGTTTCCATAATTAATCAAACCCTATACCGATTCTGTAACAACATGCCATTTCTACAACCTTTAATGACCACTTCCACATTCTTTTTGGTTAATTTTTATGTTGCAACAAAGCAAACAGACCAATTAGAATTAGATAGATTAATTATTATCGTTATTTTTTTTTCTTTTTTTTATGATTGTGACACCAAGACGGGGGGGAAAAATAATAAATCTAGACTCATCGGACCTGGGCGCGAAGAAAATGTAAAGAGAAACAGAGATGGGGAGCATTGTGACTTGTCAGATGTGAAGGGATAATAAGACATGTGTAAAGAAAATCCAAGAATATTCGGTGTTGATGTAGGCATAGAAAGAGAACCGTAACTGAAGGAAGACTTAACATCGAACTGTCTTGGACAGTCTTAAGTCCACAAGACCCTTCAGCTGTAGTATCGCAACGGGCGATTGTTGCCATGGGCCAACCTACTGGCTAGTACAGTGGTAACGCGCTGGCTTCGCATTCATGAGGTCGAAAGATCGGTTCCCGTCCAAGACCGAGAGTTTAAGCTGTTTACTGGCAGGAACTGCTGTGGGTGGACACCACAGTGGGGGGTTGGGGCTTACCCTGGCTGACGAATACCCATTGTATTGAAATGGAAATAAAGTATTATTATTATTATTATTATTATTATTACTTACAAAGCAACAAAGGTACTTTGATCCTTAAATGTATATTTCTTCAATCAATCACCTTTTAACCATTTAGAATTACACCATTTCACTTTATCGCATTTAATTTTGCCGTCGGTGTGCTAAATGTAAAATAATTTACTCTTTCCTGATGCTACCATTACATAGTCTATAGCATGTTTTACGTCACGGACTCCCTTTTAAACCAAGGGCTAGGACGTTGCCTTCTTATGGGGGACTTGTTTTGGCAGATGTAATCGTTACTCTGAGTGCATGTCCTTGCTAACCTCAGACCGTGGCGGAGCGCGAACCCTCGACCTGACTCCCCAAAGTCGTGGATGCTACCGCTTGGGCCACGGGGACTACTACATAGTCTCTATGCTTTATAAATATTTGAGTGATTGACGATTAATACTCTCCAGCCTAAAGATACATCAGTGAATACGAGAAAATTTTAGTTCTTTTTACTTATTAAGCTGTAAAAGTTTTATATGACGCAAATATCTTTTAACAACACTGTAAATAAAATAAAATACATGCAAAGAAACTGTTGGTATATCAACCCATTGTAGAACCGTCTTTTATTAAAACAGTTTGCACATTATTTTTATAAAAAATAAGAAATTTGGTATTAAATAGAGAAAAATTAAAAAAGAAGAAGCAGAGCTCTGGAAATGTGACAAGTTTATCGTAGCTTTCGAACAGTCAGTTTGAATACGCTATAGTTAGTGTTACACTTGCCTTTGTATGAGCAGTAGATTTCTAAGTTCATAAAGTTAAATAAATATTCACCATCTATATTAAAACTCATCATCCTTTAAAAAGATATTGAAAATGTAGATAAAACTGTTATTGTCGAATGCAGTTACGATTATGATTATGTGTTATGTATGGAGATCACTCTTTTGTACCCAAGAACTGCAAATAAATGCCTAAGGTAATTAAATAAGCAAAGACCTTTTATCACTGTCTTCAGGGAACTCATCAATTTTCAAATAAAGAAACACAAGTATTCTTATCAAGTAATTAGAATCTTCAAAAAAAACATAGCATAATGATTTGTTTTATATATCTCTGGTGATATAAAATCTTGACCGCACAAAACATTTAACATACTTTGGTCGGTACTCCTCAGAGTATGCACAGAAACTTAAATGGCCCAAAAATTACATTCTTTTCTTGCCAGTCTTTCCAAACTCAACAGAGATAAAGAGTAGATAATAGGGTTTGGCAGCTTATTTGTGGATTAAGCAACATTAGATCAGGTGTGAGTGTAACAGTGTAATTGCTTGACCTGAATCTTCGTATCTAAAGAAAAAAACTCATATATTTTTACTTTTTATATATAGTGATGCTGTATTATTCATAGTCAATATCCCACAATATAAGAATTTCCTCCGACAGTATTGAAGTAGAAGTGTGACAGCTGAGTGATTATTATTGTACCATATTGCTGAATTTTTTCTTCAAATAAAGAAAGTGGGATAAGCAAAACCATGAAAAAAGAGACATCACATTTGCAGAACATCGTATATGTGTTTGCCAAAGCTATATAAGTCACTTTTCCTTTCTCAGATACTGCTAAGAATCTGATGTTCTCTGGTTGAAGATTTATCTCTCTATTACCACTATATTGCTTTGCTTCTGCTACTGCTCTCTCAACTCTACTAACTTTGTGTCCTTTTCTGTCCTCTTGCTATGAGCCCTTGCTATCTTTTCACCCACATGCTGCAGCTCTCTATATTGTATATTTCAATGTACACTCAGTGAGTGGTTTCATTCTTCTCACACTCATGTGGGAGGAAGTGAGACCATTGCTTTCTCTGTTACTCACGATCTTCAACAGATGATCAAATATCCTACTTGTATTCATGATCGCCTCAACCATGCAGCTAACACTCTTGAACTGTTCTTAACTTCTTATCCTTCAAACTATTAACATTCTGTACTTTCCCCTCTTGGTAAATTTGACTATTATTTAATGGCAGTCTTTTCCATTATCGCTTCTCTCCATCAACTCCTACTTAGCACTGCTTTTTTGTACTTAGAGCATACCCAACTTGATGATTTGCATAGCTTTCTTCTTGACTTCCAATGGGATGACTACTGCTTTCGGACTCGCAACCCTGATCAGGTATCTCTGAAAGTTCCCGAGATAATTTTTTCCCCTAATCCTTGGTTTGACCGTGCCTGCTCTATGCCTTATCAGGACAGGGATCAGGCATACCAGTGATACCGAGTCCCTCATTTTAATTTAAATCACTCTGCTTTTATTGCAGCCAGGAATTGCTGCATTGCTCAAATTCAAAAGTCTAAAAATTTCTTTTTAAGAAGGAGAGTTGATGACCTTAACTCCTCTCTCACTGATAAGTCCAAAACCTTCTGTAACTCAGTCATATTGTCAAGAAGGTAAACGGCGTATTAATGATAATAAATAGAATAAAAGATAGATTCGATAAATCAATGAGAATCATGGTTGTTCAGTCACTAGCCCTTAGTATAATGAATTACTGTTCCAAAATATGGGGCATGACCACTAAACAGCAGCTTGACAGGGTTCAAAAAGTAGAAAATTTCGCAGCAAAAATAGCTACAGGAGGAGCTAAAAAATATGACCACGTCACCCCAATCTTAAAGGAACTAAATTGGTTAAAAATTGAATCCAAAATAGAATTTAATATCTGTGCCTTTACTTAAAAAATATGCCATAACTTACTTCCTTCCTGGCTATTTTCTTTTCCCTCTGTAAGTGACGTGAACCCACGTTCTACTCGACAATATAGAGATCTATTTGTGCCAAGAACAAGAACAGATTTGGGAGGAAAGTCAATAACTGTTAGAGGACCTAGAGACTGGAGCAACATCCCAGATGATGTAAAAGACTCTTCATCTTTTCAAGCATTTAAAAGGAAGCTTAAATCTTATTTTTTCAATTAACAATATAATCAATAACTGTAATAGATGAGAAAGATCATTATTTTAAATTTTTTGACAATATTATTTTTTAGATGTATAAGTTCTCACAGTAAAGATTTTATTTTGTATATAGTAAGTAATTTACAGTACCTTGTACTGTAAAGTATGAAGAATAACCAATGTATCTTTTGGAAATAAACTTTTTGATTTTGATTTGATTTGATTTTTGATTCTCTCATTCGTCCTGATGGTTCTGTAGCTTGCTCTCCCACTGACAAAGCCACTCTCTTTTGGCTCTCATTTTTCTGCCAACTTTTCCATAAGTGATATCGGCGCACCTATTTTTCGTAATTTACCCTTTTCAAATCCTATGCCCTCCCTTATTCTTTCTTCACTCAAAGTTCATAAGGTTCTGCACTCTGTATAGATGAACAAGGTATCCAGACTCATTGGCATCCCTTCAAGGTTTCTTTAGAAGTTTGCTGATGAACTGGTTTCTGTGTGTTGCCAACTTTTCCACCTCATGCTCTCAACCAGTATCTGTCCTTCATCTTGGAAGAACTTTTTATTTTTTGCTAGTTCCTAAGAAAGGTTACCATTCTATTCCTTCCAGCTACCGACCCATTGACTAACCTCTTCTATCACTAAACTATTCAAAACTTTGCTCGGTTCTCACTTAATGAAACATCTTGAATCTAACTAGCTTATTCTGATCACCAGTATGGTTTCTGCAAGGCAAGATCCACTGGTGACTTCATGTCCTATCATACTCATGTATGGTCATCTTTTCTGAGGAACTATGGGGAATCGTTTGTCATCGCCCATGATATCGCTAAGACTTTTGACAAAGTGTGGCTCAAGGCTCTGTTGGCCAAACTCCCTGCATATGGCTCTACCCCTTCTCTTTGTTCTCTGACTTCCAGTTTCCTTTCTGACGTTTCATATTTGTGGTTGTTTACGGTGCAACATGAAGCGCATTCCCAGTTACCAGTGGTGTTCCTTTTCTTCATTAACGATCTTCTCCAGCTCCCATTCTCCTCTCTTCTCCACTCCATTGTCGACGATCCTACCTTTCATTTTCCCTCTTCCTTCTCTTCGCAAACTTCATCAGCTGCTTGTAATAGGTCTCATATCACTCTTTCTTCAAATATCAACGCCAATTTACAGAGAGTTCTGAGTGGGGCACCCAAAATTTAGTTAAATTTAATTCCTCCAATATAGTTCTGGCTATCTCTTTTTTTTTCTTTTCCTCCTGATACACCTATTGTCTTTGAAATTAACTAATTTTAATCTCTTATTTCTGTTAACGTATTTGGAATCCAAATAGCCTCTAACTTGTTTTGGAGGAAACATATAATCCAAACTTCTATATCTGCATCCATAAAATATAGGGTTTATTTCTTTTTCTTCATTTCTTTTCCTCTTTACAGTTACTTAAAATCTATAAAGGTCTTATACGTCCCTGCTTATAATAGTGCTTGCACATCTACAGTGCTTCTTCTTTTACTTATCTCGTTGATAGGGTTGAAAATAAGGAAATCAGACTCATTAATTACCCTTCTCTTACTTCTAATTTGGATTTTCTTTTGCTTCGCCGTAAGGTATCATCCCTTTCTCTTTTCTATCGTTTTTACTTCCATCGCTGCGTTGATGAGTTAGCAAGATGCATCCTTCCCCCACGGCCAATGTCGCTTAACACCCGCCAAGTGACCGTGTGTCAGAGGTACTCTGTGGAGATTTGTAGTTTGCGGATTGGTTTTTTGAAGCAACAGCTTCATCCCAGCCACCTCCAGACACTGGAACTCTTCCTCCATCAGTCTTTCCTAATTCTTTTGACCTATCTCTTTTCAAAAAGCGGGGCTATCGTCATCTCAGGGCCTAATCCTGCCATATCTCTAGGTCTTCAACACTTCGATTCTTCTTCCAGTCTATTCTTTTCCTATTCTTTATCATTCTTTTTTTTATGAGTGTAACACCGGGACAGGCAGACTCTCCCCTCATCAATAATGGCCCGGGCATGAGAAAATGCCAAGAACAAGAAAAAGAAAAAGGTTAAGGACTAGGTAGAGATGAGGTAATGTCACACAAAGGAAAACGACAGACAGAAAAAAAAACAGTCAAAGTACAGAGGACCCAGAGATATGGAGGACTAGGCCCTGAGATGACGATAGATCTGCTTTTTGAAGGATGAAAGGTCATAAGAATTTGGAAAGACAGAAGGAGGAAGAGAATTCCAGAGTCTGGGGGTAGATGGGAAGAAGCAGTCATTGTATCGACCAATCCGCGAGCTACAAATCTCCACACACTACCAGTGAGATGAGGTTGCTTGGCGAGTGTTACGCGGCCTCAGCAGTGGGGGAGGGATGTAACCCGCCAACTCATCAGAGCAGCAATGGAAGCAGTAATGATAGAAAAGAGAAAAGGGAGATACCTTGCGGCGAAGAGAGAGAGAATCCAAATTAGAAGTAAGAGAAGGATCATTAATGAGTCTGACTTCCTTAGAATTCTAAGCTGGGACGGAAAAGACCTTTATAAATTTTAAGTAACTGTAAAGGAGAAAAGTAATGACGAACACGAAACAAAACCCCAAATTTTTTGGATGAAGATTTAGAAATTTGGATTATGTGATTCCTCCAAGACATACTCTGTCATGTTCTAAATCTTCCACTTTTTCCACGTCTCAATCTTTTCTTGGTATGCGGGCCAGATGAGGGCAATAGCCTTGCATGTCCTGTATCACTCAATATATATATATATATATATATATATATATATATATATATATATATATATATATATATATATATGTATGCACACATATACATATATATGAATCTAAGCAAAGAACAGAAAGGAGAAGGAAATGCCACAAGCCCGGTAAGTGATTAAGCTTGCATCAAAGAGGCTTTGAGGTTTACGGGGGTATCAGAACTCGGGAGTTACCTCAATGCAAGCAGTAACGTGGGGGTTCATCCAAATGATCATCTGGTGTCCTTTCAAGTCTGGTTTGCATATGCATTCTATCTTATAAATATGAATGCTTCTAACATTTATATATATATATATATATATATATATATATATATATATATATATATATATATAATCTGCGTGTGTGTGTGTGTGTTTGTATGTGTGTGATTGGTAAAAGCTTTCATATTTATAAGATAGAATGCATTTCTACACGCACACACACACACACACACACACACACACACACACATACATATATATATATATATATATATATATATATATATATATATATATATATATATATATATATATATATATATATATATGTGTGTGTGTGATTACCTAATTGTGATTACCTAATTGTGTTTACGGGAAAGAGCCCAAAGCTCGTATCTTCCCGTCTCCTGATCGGTTCCATTTTAGACTTAGTGATACTTATCGTACCTGTCCTTAAAACTATGGATTGAGATAGCATTAACTACCTCCTCGCTTAGCCAATTCCAATTATCAACTACTCTTACACTGAAAAAGTATTTCCTTACATCCTGCAAAGAAGTTTTCTTACGAAGCTTCAAACTATGACCTCTAGTTCTAGAGCCAGCCATATCGAAATATCGATCCCTATCCACTCTATCATAACCATGAAGGAATTTAAAGACTGTCACCATATCCCCCCTTACTCTTCTAGCTTCGAGTGATGGCAAGTCTAATTCCCCCGGCCTCTCATCATAACCGAGATTGCGTATTTCTGGCACCAGTTTCGTGGCATGTCTTTGAACTTTTTCAAGCTTAGCTATGTGCTTTTTCAAGTGCGGATTCCAAAAGGGGGCTGCATATTCGAGTTTTGGCCTCACATAGGTTACATAAATATTTCTGAACATTTCCTTGTCCATGTGCCTGAAGGCTACCCTTACATTTGATAAGAATGCATATGCTGCCCTTACTACGCCATTTATATGTATTTCTGGAGACAAATCTGCCAGTATGTTTACTCCTAGATCTCTCTCATTTTCTGTCTCTTGAAGTTGTACTCCAGCCACCGAGTAGTCAAGCTTGGGCCTTCTTGCACTTGTACCCATTCTCATTACCTTACATTTTGAGGTATTGAATTTCATTAGCCACTTTTCTGACCACTCATGCAGATTATTTAGATCCTCCTGAAGTTCTCTACCATTGTTCTCGTTTTTTACTTTCTTCACAATCTTTGCATCATCTGCAAACATATTTATGAATGAATTTACAGACTCTGGTAGTCATTTACATATACAAGGAACAAAAGTGGCCCTAAAACTGAACCCTGTGGAACTCCACTACTAACTCTTCTCCATTCAGACACTGAGTGTCTTACTCTAACCCTCTGTTCCCTTCCTTCTAGGTAAGTTTTTATCCATTCCAAGACATTTCCACCTATTCTAGCCATTGATTGCAGCTTCCTAATAAGTCTCCCATGTGGAACAGTGTCAAACGCTTTCTGGAAGTCTAGGAATATGCAATCTGCCCAGCCCTCTCTTTCCTGTAAGATTTGGCTTACCTCATCATAAAATTCTAATAAGTTTGTTACTGTTGATCTTCCTTCTCTGAAGCCATGTTGCCTCACTGACAAAAAGTTGAAGGATTCCAAGTGAAGAGAGATATGTTTCCTTAGTAGTTTCTCCATAAGTTTGCAAACTATGCTGGTCAAGGAAACTGGTCTATAGTTCAGAGCCGTATCCCTCCTTCCCTTTTTGAAGATAGGTATCACATTTGCTTGTTTCCAGCATCTTGGAATCTCCCCCGACTCCAGTGACTCCTTAAATATGATACTTAGTGCCACTGATTTTGTGTTTGCGCATTTTTTAAGCACATGAGGGGATATGTCATCAGGACCTGTAGCTTTATGAACAGCTAAATCCATCAGCGCTTTGCATACCTCTGTGGCTGTAAGGTTGATGTTCTCTAATACCGGCCCTTGAGCTTCTATCACTGCAATCTGAGGGGGTGGGGTATTTTCTACTGTAAATACTGACTGAAACTCCTTGTTCAATTCTTTGCAGATCTCTTCGTCCGTCTCAGTGATGCTTCCATCCGCTCTCTTTAGCCTTAAAACCTGTCCTTTTACCTTCAGTTTTCCTCTGATAAAGCTGTGGAAAAGCTTGGGATTTTCTTTAGCCTTCCTGGTGATGTCCCTCTCATAATCTCTCTCTGCCTCTCTCCTTTTACTTAGGTAGTCATTTCTTGCTCTTTTGTAGGTTTGCCAGGCATTTATGTTTTTTCTCCTCCTATACCTTTTCCAGCATTTGTCTCTCCACTCCTTAGCTCTTTTACACCCATTATCGAACCATTTCTCTCTGGCATGAATTACACCTACTTTGGTGACAGGTATGCAGCAATCTGCTATCTTCCCATATTTCTCACAAAAGATGTCATACATTTCTTGTACAGATTTGTTGTAAAATAAGGTTCTCCAGTCAATAACTGCAAAAAGCTCATTCATTTTGGTGTAATCTCCTTTCGGATAGTTCCTCCTCATGTCCTCAGTGCCTCTACTCTCAGGAAGAATGTCTTCAATGATATACTCCATCAACAACACACAGTGGTCACTCTTTCCATTTGGTGGTTCATACTCAATATTTTCAATATCCAACACATTATCTGTGAACACCAGATCAAGTAGTGATGGCTCATCCCCACCCCTGGCTCTTGTTGGTTCCATTACATGTTGGTGTAGGAAATTCCCTTGTACGCAATCTAGGAATCTTGCCTCAAATGAGTCCTCACCACTGTGTGGGTCAAGATTTATCCAATCTATCTCTTTATGATTAAAGTCTCCCATAATCAAAATCCTACATTTTTTCTCCCGTGCCATGCTAACAACTGAGTTTATGACTTCAATAGTACCTATATGACTTTCCTCATAAATTTCAAGCCTATTTTGGTTCCTTGGTGGGTTGTATACAACAGTTATTATAATGCTCTCTGACCCAGTATTTATGCGAGCAACAAGAAATTCCCTGAACTCACTTTCTATAGCCAAGTTTATTTCTTCA
>JAXCGZ010000013.1:157500-180000 GCA_037179515.1 Halocaridina rubra
AGTTCGGTGTCATTATTCATTACACTGAAAAACTTCAACAACAACAAAAATAGATAGATAGATAGATAAATAGATAGATATATGGATAGATAAATAGATAGATAGATAGATAGGTAGATTGATCGATAGATAGATAGATGGATGGATAGATAGATAGATAGATAGATAGAGAGAGAGAGAGAGAGAGAGAGAGAGAGAGAGAGAGAGAGAGAGAGAGAGAGAGAGAGAGAGAGAGAGAGAGAGAGAAAGAGAGAGAGAGAGAGAGAGAGAGAGAGAGAGAGAGAGAGAGAGAGAGACTGAATATTACCTTGGAATAATGAATGAACTCTCATACATCAATGTTAGTAGTTTAAGGCCTCCGCCAACCACTTTCGATACCATTTAAAATATCGGTTTCTTCTAAGACTCGAGACAACCTCTTATATCATCCATACTCTTTCCATTTTCTTGATGCAACACCTCCACCAGTCCCCTCCTCGCCTATCTTCATAAAAAAAAAAAGAGAAAATTGTGACTGTAAAACAAGGAAAACATTACTATTTCATATATGCGGTTTTAACTGGAAAAATGAAGCCATATGCCTCCTACTACAGGGTTGATTTTATCAACATTGTAAGCATTTTTTTTATTTTTTTATGCACAGACACACACACACACACACACACACACATACACACACACACTCTCACACACACACACACACACACACACACACACACACACACACACACACACACACACACACACACACACATATATATATATATATATATATATATATATATATATATATATATATATATATATATACATATTTGTGTGTGTATGTATGTATCTTTATCGAGAGCATCTTTTCATTTTCTTAAGTACGTTCTCTTGTGTTAAAAGAATGTTTCTGGCTCTCGTATGTACAAAAATATTTAATTTCTTAACAAATATATTCGTTCTAAATGGAGTCTGCTTTATATTCGTAGTTTAAGTATGAAATTGTTATCTAAACCGGAGAAAAACTGCTTACGTTATTTTCCTTATATATTTATAAAGTGAAAATATTTAGGCGTATATAAATACTCTATTGAATACAAACTAAAACATAATACTTAATTGGGCAAATAATATTTCTTCTCCACGGAAAACCTATTTGTTCCCATATTAAAGCTACGTTAAAAATAGATCATACTAATAAAAACAATACAACAGGAATGAAACAATTACATACATATACACATGCCTCATTTCCCCATTTAAGGGGGGGGGTGGCTGAGCCAAGAAACGCGCTTTTACCAAAACAAAACAAAACAAAAAACAAAAACATTTATTTCCATTTTGTACAATGGTTATTCAACATTAATAGTAACTTATAAGTAGACATGTAATTAAACTAACAAATAAGAGGGTTAGACATATAGTTAAATTAAATGTAGCTTTCATAGAAAATAATAATGCTGTAATAAAAATGTTACAATAATGTTAATAATAAAGTAGTAAGTATGCCACTAGATACAGGATCGTTATTATTGGCATCATTTCCATATTTGTTTAATTACAATGAGAATAATTAGTTCTTAATGAGCAGCAACTATTTGTCCAAAAGAAAACTATATAGTTTGCCTTTGAAAGCTGTGAAAGAGGATGCATTTTTAAGATGCTCTGGAATATTATTCCAGAGTGTTGGCCCTTTGATAGTGATCATCTCTGAACCTGCTTCTGTGTTTTTTCTGTGAATAAAGAGCTCACTGCTCTGTCTTGTGTTGGTTTCCCTTATATCCCTGACTGTTTTTAAATCAAATAGCCAGCTAGGATAATGATGGTTCAAAATTTTGAATACAAAAACATAAATAGCATAAGCGACCTTATTTTCTGCCCGCAGCCACCCAAGTTTATTGAGAGCTGGTGTGATGTGGTCATATTTTCTTATTCCTCCCAGGGCAACTCGAGCTGCAAAATTAATTAGCTTCTGTATTCTGTTTATCTGAGTCTTAGTGGTAGCTCCCCAAACAGTTGTGCAGTAATTAATGTGACTTAGGGCTAGAGATTCAACAACAGTTATTCGAGTGCTAGTCTCAAAATTGTCTTTTATACGTGATAAGTACATTAATGTTCCTGTAACCTTTTTGCATACTTTATCTATGTGGGAATCAAACAACATGTGGTTATCAAAGTGAATTCCTAGGTTTTTGACTGTTTTGCTAGGTGTGATAATATTGTCGCAAAAATTAATTGTTGTGATTTCTGGAATTTGTGCTATGTGGAACCTTGAACCAATAAATATGCACTGTGTTTTACTTTCGTTAATTAACAGCCCAATTTCTTGGAAATAGGTTTTAATTTTTGACAGAGTGTTTTCTTCTCTTAAAGTTAGCTCTGGGAGATTATTAATATCACCACTAAGGAGTAGTTGAGTGTCATCTGCATATTGTACGACTAGGCAATCAGAAATGAAAGAAGATAGATCATTTACATAAATGGAGAAGAGGATAGGACCAAGTACTGATCCCTGTGGAACACCAAATGATACATATTTTGGCACAGAGATAATGTTGTTAAGACGTATGGACTGTTTACGATTAGATAGATACTCGCTAAACCAGCTTGGATCAATATTTAAGTTAATACATTTACTTAAAAGAATTTCATGGTTTACACTGTCGAAGGCTTTTGATAAGTCTAATAAAATTAGTAAAGATATTTTTTTCATATCTATATTATTATATATACTATTCGTAACTTTAAGCAGTGCAGTTTCCGTCGAGAGTTTTGGTCTGAAACCATGTTGGCTAATCGTTAGTAGTCTATTTGATTCTAAATATGACATAAGTTGGCATGCAACAATTTTTTCTAATATTTTAGAGAAAATGGGTAGCAGGGAAATGGGACGATAGTTTGTCACATCTTCTCTGTCCCCCTTTTTATGCAGAGGTATTACATGTGCTATTTTCCAAGAGTCAGGAAACTTTTTAGTAACAATGGAAGTGTTCATAATAGTTAGAATATAGGATTCAATCATGGGTAGAGCATCTTTGATGAACTGAAACGGTATACCAACTGAACCATAAGAGCCAGAGTTTCTTAGGCTCTTTATGGTAAGAATTAGGGTAGCACAATCGATCGGAATTATCTTGAAGTACTCTTTTGTGTTTTCATTGGAAGAATTGTCATTTAAGCAATTACTCATATTCACTGAGTTGATGTTTTCTTGAGTTTTTTCATATGTATGTTTGCCAACGTTAGCAAAATAGTTATTAAAGTTTTCTGCTTTGTCTTTCAACTCCGTAATATTTTCATAACTTTCTGGGGTACTCTTTTCATTTGGTATCATGCTTCTTATCACTTTCCATGTTGCTGCTGTATCATGTCTAGAGTCATTAAATTGTTTTTTGTAAAAGTCTTTTTTACTTACACTGATGAGAGATCTGACACGTTTCTTTTCTGTTTTATAACGTTCTCGGAGAGTCATATCATATCTATTCATTTTTAGCTCTTTTTGTATTTGATTTCTGATTTGCATTGCCTCTTTGATGTCATTAGTTAGACAGGGGGCTGAGGGGCGGGTTATTTTTCCTGTTACAATGGGTGCACAACTATCTAAGCATTCAAGGAAGACTTTTGTTAGAATCTCAACCTGCAAATCGACGTTATCTGTGTATTTAATTCTATTAAGTGCATTTGTGTTGTTGATTAATGTTTCACAAAAGATATCAGGGGAGTAATTTTTTAGACACCGGAATGTGTTGAGGAGAGGCTTCCTTTTCGGCTTGTTTATGTTTAGCATAGCAATGTTCAGCTCGTGGTCTGCAATTGGGCAGGGAACTACGTCCCAATAGAGTATACTTTCCACTTTATTTGTTATTATCAGATCTATAAGAGTCCTAGAATTGGGGGTTATGCGATCCACACATACCTCAACCACTCCTCTCAGCTTCTTGGGGACTAATGCATATATATAACTCGAAACTTAAATTTTGAAAAGAATTGTTATGCTTTTTTTTTTTACTTTTTTTATGAGTGTGACACCGGGACAGGCAAAAACTGTCCTCATCAATAAAGGCCCAGGCTCGAGAAAACACCAAGACGAAGGAAAAGAAAAAGGTTAAGGATAAGGCAGAGATGAGGTAAGGCTGCCCTCGAAAAACCTTATCCATAAAAGCAGAAAATAATCCCTAAGCACATTTTTTACATCTGCCTCCAGGTTAATATTGGTCTCAGAGGAAACAAGTAATTGATAGAGAAGAAGTATGAAATAGAACGTAGCCTATGATGATGATGATGATATCAATAACTAATGACAAGAATTACCGGATGGTATCAAAGATATTTCCGCACTTTTGATTAGATGATTAAATGTCACCGGCATATAATTCAAGGAAAGGTGTTGGTAATAATAATAATAATAATAATAATAATAATAATAATAATAATAATAATAATAATAATAATAATAATAATAATAAAATAATAATAATGATAATAATAATAGTTATTATTATTATTATTATTATTATTATTATTATTATTATAGTAATGATAATGTTAATAATAATTATAATGATAATAATAATAATAATAATAATAATAATAATATTAATTATGATAGTATTAATAATGATAATAACTTTTAGTAGTACTAGTGGTGAAAATAATAATAATAATAATAATAATAATAATAATAATAATAATAATAATAATAATAATAATAAAATAATAATAGTAATAATAATAATAAATAAAAATAATAATAACAATAACAATAATTATTTAAAATATAACCAAAATATACCTATAATAACAAAGTAACTACACATGATCAAAAAAGAAAGGTAGCCATGCTTCATCAAACTGATTGCATTTTTTTATTTTCACGATAAGGGAAAATAGTGCATTATAATATATATATATATATATATATATATATATATATATATATATATATATATATATATATGTGTGTGTGTGTGTGTGTGTGTGTGTGTGTGTGTGTGTGTGTGTGTGTGTGTGTGTGTGTGTGTGTGTGTGTGTGTGTGTGTGTGTGTGTGTGTGTGTGTGTGTGTGTGTATCAACTGTGATATATATAAAAAAACGGCTTCAAGTTACTCCCTATGAGTTTATTATTTGCATGACACGTAGAAGGGAATTTGTGTCCAAGCTGGTGTATAGGATATAAAGATGAATACAAAATGTAATCAGAATGAAATAGAGATGCGTAAGAGGCAATGAGAACATATGTCGATAACAAATTTTGATCTAGAACTGCATGGAGATGAGAATCCTCATGACCAAAAACCATCATCAGTCTTTCCACGCAGCCCAGATTACATCGAGGTTTGTCTTGTGGCCGGGGAACACGCAAGGCACATGCTGAGCATGCCAACTCTCTCTCTCTCTCTCTCTCTCTCTCTCTCTCTCTCTCTCTCTCTCTCTCTCTCTCTCTCTCTCTCTCTCTCTCTCTCTCATTAATTGTAATTTTGTCATCTGATTCGGTTGATCATTTTCTTGTTTCGGGGAAATAAAGAGAAACAGGAGAGAAGGTGTGATGCACGAGGGTCATGGAAGTATTTAAAGAAAATAAAAACTTTATTGAATTGTGTGAAAAATTCATATAAATTCTATCTTTGAAATGCTATCATAAAAAAACATCATCTTTATTGGAGTGTAGCTTCCACATGGATGATATAAAGAGATATTTTATTAGGAAAACGAGTCTAATATATTTCATGATTACTACACCCACTCACAGTGTAATGAAAAAACATTCGAGCTTTACCATAATTTAAAATAATTTACTGTAAGCGCTATTACATTACTAATAAGTTGAATGTTGATATTTGATTACACCAAATAAGGAAAGGATTGACTAATCATTTTTGCTAAAATCATATAATTAAACATTATTATGTACGTATATTGATTACAAGAAATAATATGGAATATAATAAGTCTTCCATATGTAACAATAAAATTTGTACTTATCAAGGATCGTTAACCAATATATATGTATACACACACACACACACACACACACACACACACACACACACACACACACACACACTATATATATATATATATATATATATATATATATATATATATATATATATATATATATATATATATATATATATATATATATATACACCAAATTCAAGTAATGTAGGAATAATACAATGTTCCGATTTTACGTCACGGACACCCTTTTTTACCAAGGGAGAGGACGGTTGCCTTCTTGCGAAGGACTTGTTTTGGCAGGTGTAATCCTTACCCTGGGTGCATGCCCTTGCTAACCTCAGACCGTGACGGGGCGCGAACCCTCGACCTGATGCCTCAAAGTCTCGGACGCCACCGATTGAGCCACGATGACTACGTAGGCAATAATACAATAAAATGATAAAATAAAAGTGATAGTTCATGACTTCTCGGCATTCATGCTTGTAATTGTAGTTGTGAGAATTAACAAAATAACTTTACCATCTTCATTAGGTTGATTTTATATTAAGAGTTGTTATTTGTGTTATTCATTATATATATATATATATATATATATATATATATATATATATATATATATATATATATATATATATATATATATATATATATATATATATATATATATATATATATATATATATATATATATATATATATATTAGATCAGAAAAAAAAACTTTCTTAATGTAATGAATAGAAATAAATTTCCCCGAATAATTAATGTAGATCCAAAAGGGGTTTTTGTACACCCTAAGATCAGACAGATTCTAAGGGATGAGAATTACAATAATATTTTCATCCCTTACCCTGCTAAAACATTGTTGCATTGAACAGTAGAAAGTGTGAATGTTTTCATCATAAAGTTTCTAATGTGAAAAGATAGACTATTACAACTGGATAGTCAGTGTAGTCACCGTGGCTCAAGTGGCAGCGTCCTCGACTTTGAGGCGTTACGTCGAGGCTTCGCTCCCCGTCACGGTCTGAGGTTAGCAAGGTCATGCACTCAGGGTAAGGATTACATCTGCTAAAACAAGTCCTTCGCAAGAAGGCAGCTGTCCTAGCCCTTGGTAGAAATGGGAGTCCGTGACGTAAAACCGGAGCAAAATTTAACAACTGAATAATCAGTAACCCGACTTACTAATGTTGGAATCTTTAGAAAAATTAACTCCAATGATAGGGCAGCACAATATCACACAATAATACCTCTTGATTAAAGTGAATCTTCTTGATCATATGAGTAGTCGCCGTGGCTCAACCGGTAGCATCCGCGACTCTGAGGCGTCAGGTCGAGGGTTCGCGCCCCGTCACGGTCTGAGGTTAGCAAGGGCATGCACTCAGGGTAAGGATTACATCTGTCAAAACAAGTCTTTCGCAAGAAGGCAACCGTCCTAGCCCTTGTTTGAAAAGGGAGTCCGTGACGTAAAACCGGAACATAACTTCTTGATCATATGAATGAAACTAACGTTATCATAAATATTAAAACTGAATTTCAAGAGAAAAATTTACGTATTTGAATTGAATCCAATAGTTACTAAAAGAATAGGTAAAAGTTATTCCTTAAGAAAAAAAAAATAGCGAAGTGTACCCTGTATGGAACACCGAGAAAATCGCCAGAGAAAAAGCTAATTAATAGTTGCTTATTTTTCGTGTCATTCAATTACTTATTCGTGAATGATTTTTCTTATCATTCCATGTTATCATACTCAGAAGAAAAAAATTCTTTCAATATGCTGGATATAATATGACAACCCTGACCTTATCATCAGTTTCTGGTGATTTTAACTTTGTTTTAGATATGAGATCCGAAATCATTGCAGTAACCGTGGCTCAAGCGGAAGCGTCCGCGACTCTTAGGCGTCAGGTCGAGGGTTCGCGCCCCGTCACGGTCTGAGGTTAGCAAGGGCATGCACTCAGGGTAAGGGTTACATCTACCAAAACAAGTCCTTCGCAAGAAGGCAACCCTCCTAGCCCTTAGTAGAAGAGGGAGTTCGTGACGTAAAACCGGAACATGAGATCCGAAATCATTAAATACAAATGCATTATATTTAAATGTCGCCAACTGCATTATTACTAGAATATGTAAGTGATCTCAGAAGATTGAGTGATACTCTTTGACGTCTTCTATTTACGTTTTCTTTTCCTTTCTTTCATTCATATTAAACAAATGTCATTCTGACATCTAACTCACTACAGCTCATTCGTTGGCAATGGCCTTTGACTGTCTCTCTGTTTTATATACAAAGGAGACAGTATATATGTGTTTGTGTACACACACACACACACACACACATATATATATATATATATATATATATATATATATATATATATATATATATATATATATATATGTGTGTGTGTGTGTGTGTGTGTGTGTGTGATTACCTAATTGTGATTACCTAATTGTGTTTACGGGAAAGAGCCCAAAGCTCGTATCTTCCCGTCTCCTGATCGGTTCCATTTTTAGACTTAGTGATACTTATCGTACCTGTCCTTAAAACTATGGATTGAGATAGCATTAACTACCTCCTCGCTTAGCGAATTCCAATTATCAACTACTCTTACACTGAAAAAGTATTTCCTTACATCCTGCAAACAAGTTTTCTTACGAAGCTTCAAATTATGACCTCTAGTTCTAGAGCCAGCCATATCGAAATATCGATCCCTATCCACTCTATCATAACCATGAAGGAATTTAAAGACTGTCACCATATCCCCCCTTACTCTTCTAGCTTCGAGTGATGGCAAGTCTAATTCCCTCAGCCTCTCATCATAACCGAGATTGCGTATTTCTGGCACCAGTTTCGTGGCATGTCTTTGAACTTTTTCAAGCTTAGCTATGTGCTTTTTCAAGTGCGGATTCCAAAAGGGGGCTGCATATTCGAGTTTTGGCCTCACATAGGTTACATAAATATTTCTGAACATTTCCTTGTCCATGTGCCTGAAGGCTACCCTTACATTTGATAAGAATGCATATGCTGCCCTTACTACGCCATTTATATGTATTTCTGGAGACAAATCTGCCAGTATGTTTACTCCTAGATCTCTCTCATTTTCTGTCTCTTGAAGTTGTACTCCAGCCACCGAGTAGTCAAGCTTGGGCCTTCTTGCACTTGTACCCATTCTCATTACCTTACATTTTGAAGTATTGAATTTCATTAGCCACTTTTCTGACCACTCATGCAGATTATTTAGATCCTCCTGAAGTTCTCTACCATTGTTCTCGTTTTTTACTTTCTTCACAATCTTTGCATCATCTGCAAACATATTCATGAATGAATTTACAGACTCTGGTAGGTCATTTACATATACAAGGAACAAAAGTGGCCCTAAAACTGAACCCTGTGGAACTCCACTACTAACTCTTCTCCATTCAGACACTGAGTGTCTTACTCTAACCCTCTGTTCCCTTCCTTCTAAGTAAGTTTTTATCCATTCCAAAACATTTCCACCTATTCTAGCCATTGATTGCAGCTTCCTAATAAGTCTCCCATGTGGAACAGTGTCAAACGCTTTCTGGAAGTCTAGGAATATGCAATCTGCCCAGCCCTCTCTTTCCTGTAAGATTTGGCTTACCTAATCATAAAATTCTAATAAGTTTGTTACTGTTGATCTTCCTTCTCTGAAGCCATGTTGCCTCACTGACAAAAAGTTGAAGGATTCCAAGTGAAGAGAGATATGTTTCCTTAGTAGTTTCTCCATAAGTTTGCAAACTATGCTGGTCAAGGAAACTAGTCTATAGTTCAGAGCCGTATCCCTCCTTCCCTTTTTGAAGATAGGTATCACATTTGCTTGTTTCCAGCATCTTAGAATCTCCCCCGACTCCAGTGACTCCTTAAATATGATACTTAGTGCCACTGATATTGTGTTTGCGCATTTTTTAAGCACATGAGGGGATATGTCATCAGGACCTGTAGCTTTATGAACATCTAAATCCATCAGCGCTTTGCATACCTCTGTGGCTGTAAGGTTGATGTTCTCTAATACCGGCCCTTGAGCTTCTATCACTGCAATCTGAGGGGGTGGGGTATGTGTGTGTGTGTGTGTGTGTATAAATATATATAAATATGCATGTGTGCGTGTGTTTGTGTGTGCAAAGGTGTATATATATATATATATATATATATATATATATATATATATATATATATATATATATATATATATATATATATATATATATATATATATATATATATATATATACATACACATGTTTATATATATATATATATATATATATATATATATATATATATATATATATATATATATATATATATATATATATATATATATATATATATATATATATATATATATATATATATATATTTATGTATATATATATATATATATATATATATATATATATATATATATATATATATATATATATATATATATATATATATATATTATTATTGTTATTATTATTATTATTATTATTATTATTATTATTATTATTATTATTATTATTATTATTATTATTATTATTGTTATTATTATTATTATATTTACCTAGGCATTTCCCCCCATTTTGGGGGGTAGCCGACAACAAAGAACAAGCAAAATAACACATCAAGTGATTACACTTCGTTCTTCTAGCAATGACACGGGATATGGCCAAGGGTTTGGATGGTATTGCTGGAGTGCCACATCCCATACTTTTAAATCATTTAATGGTTTGGCACCAGTTTCTATCTATGAACTTGTATTACCAAGTAGCTCTGTGTGCAACTTGCGCTCAATGCATAGTAGTCTCTTGCTAGTTCCTCGTTATGTACTTAATTAGTATGGAGCCCCTTGTGCTTTTGAAATTGCAGCATCCAGGCTGTGGAATAGTGTTCCCTCCAACATGAGGCACATCACATCTTTACCTACCTTCAAGAATAGTTTAAAGATTAGTTGTTGTTTTTTTTACATTGCTTAGCATTTACATTTTTAATTGTTCTTAAAGTCTTTTTCAATTTTAGATTTTATTAATGTTCAAATAGATTCTTCCTTTTATATATTGATGTTTTATGTAAAGTTCATTAGTATCTTCTAAGATAGTGATCTTGAAGTATGTAATAATGATAATAATAATAATAATAATAATAATAATAATAATAATAATAATAATAATAATAATAATAATAATAATAATAATAATAATAATAATAATGAAAATAATGATAATTATGAAAATACTAAAATGTAATGGACCAAGAACACTACCCTAAAGGACACCTGAGATGACATTACTGTGTTCACTGCAGTGTTCATTTATCATTACCCTCTCAATCCTGGTAATTAAAATTTGTACATTATTACTAAGAAATGATATACCAACATCCAATGTTCGTAATTAAAAAATGCGAACCTCATGCTTAAGACGATCAAAGGCAGCTCTAAAATCAAATCTAATCATTCGTGCCTCCTAATCAGGTTCCAATCTTTTTTACAAATCTTCAGAAATTGTTAGAAGTGCATCATAAGTGCTCATATGTTAACGGAACAAAGTATCGATTCAGGTAATGTCCAGCACACTGTGCATGATTAAAGAAGCAATTTACCAGCAGTCGCTCTAGGTCTTTAGATAAAACATAAATTAAGGAAACTGGATAATAATCAGTGGACAATGTACTTTCAGTAAGAACCTTAAGAAGAGCAGTTACATTACCAATCCTCTAACAAGAAAAGAAAGCTCTAGAATTGATCAGTTTTCCATATATCACAAACAATTTTGATAACAAAATATCAGCATTTAAAGGAAGAAAAATCCCATAAAGATCAATATCTCCACAAGCCTCCAAGTCAAACAAAGGACACTGAACTTCACAGGATCAAAATGCTACAGATGTCAATTTAGATCCAGACAAGTTTGAGGCATACAAGGGTTCATGTCACTGCTTGCTATTAAAATATTCATCTAGAATACTTGCTACCTTTTTTTTGGGCAGTGAGTAAGAACCTCAGCATTTTCAAGTAATGGTGGTATTGATAAAGCAACACCAAAAAGAGTTGTTTTTGGAGTGGATCATCACTTGTGTTGCTGAGTTACATTAGAAAGCGCTTCTTTGACATAATTATTAAATTCTTTTTCAGCTTCAGCAAAAACAAAATGCACCTCAGTTCTGAGTCAAGCATAATTATTCCATGTTAGATCTGATCGGATTCGACTGATCAGATCAAACAACAACTTCTGGTTGTTTCTCCTGATTGGCATGTCTGCATTCATTATTAAACCATGATATATTTTCAATGAAATTATTCAATGTTCTTGATGGAAACCTCTCAGTGATGTCAACTGCATAACTGTTAAATGATCTAATTATATAATCATGATTAAAATGTTTATCCAGTTGAAACTGGAAAGGTCAGACAAGATACCATCCCAGTATTTCAAAAGAAGATATATCTGAGACGTTTTGATTGATTTTTACAGTGGAAGATAGTAAACAATGCTCTGATAACCCATTGGGAGCACCAACTTTAGAAGTGATAGCAGCATTCAGTCCTCTTTGCTCCTTAGAGATAAAGAGCTGCCACATTGCCCTGGCAGGATTTATACACAGACTCTCACCGCTAATTCCTGTCTCTCCTCTCTGCTCCAGTAACGTATCACATGCATCTATTTCTCTTCTCACCCCAATCATCGATATTATTCTAGGTCTTCTTTTAAGTCTTATTCAAATTACTTCTGAAATCTATATTTACTTTACCAGTCATTTATCATTCATTCTTTCCATACGCCCAAATCATCTCAGCACTCTCTGATCTAGTTCAGCCAAGCAGATTTATTCAAGCACCCTTTCTCTGCCTCACATCTTCATTCTTATTCTATTTACACTGCCATACTGCTCAAGCATTGTTTTAACTTTTGTTTCATTGTCTCTTTCATTCCATGTCTCTGGTCAATACAATGCTGTAGACACAATTAATCTTTCATATATCCCTAGCTTCGCATACTCTCCTGAATGCTCATTTCTCATCACAGTTTTCATCCCACCTAGACATTTGCTTGCTTCCATCACTTTGTGGTTTACCTCTGCATCCACTCTTCCATTCCCTGTTACATGTGACCCCTGATAAGAAAATATGACCACATCACACCAGCTCTCAAAAAACTTGGCTGCCTGCGGGCAGAAATAAGGTCGCCTATGCTATTTTCGTTTTTGTATACAAACCATCATTATCCTAAATGGCTATTTCATTTCAAAGCAGTCAGAGATATAAGGGGAACCAACACAAGACAGAGTAGCGAGTTCTTTATTCAGAGAACAAACACAGATGCAGGTTCAGATATGATCACTATTAAAGGGCCAACACTCTTGAATAATATTCAAGAACATCTTAAAAATTTATCCTCCTTCACAGCTTTCAAATGCAAACTAGATAGTTTCCTTTTGGACAAATAATTACTGCTCACACACTAATCAAACTTAATGATTAATTGAAATTGCCCTAAACACTAACCATTCTATATGTAAATTTATATCGCCTTCTTTGATCTCTAAGTTAAGAACAAATTATTATCATTGTAAGGAATACAAATATGGTGATGATGCCGATAATAACGATTCTGTATCGAGTGTTATTATTACTACTGTATTATTAACATTATTGTTAACATTTTTATTATGATTGTTATTATAATTATTAAACACATCTGTTAACTTAAGGTTATCTTCAATTTCTAGGAAAGCTATATTTCTGTTCACTGTAAGTGTATGCATTACCCTCTTACTTATTTGTTCAGTTACATGTCTACTTGTAAGTGTACTCTCAGTTTTGTAAAAGAATAGCCATTGTACAAATGAAAATAAATGTTTGTTTGTTTGATTATTTGATACTTGAAAAACTCAGCTTTCTCAAGGATCTCCCCATTAGCTCTCATATTTTTTTCTGCCAACATAAGCATTTCATATTCATATCAGGACTTTACTTGTTTTTTTTTTCAACCTCTACCTGCAATATCCTTTTGGCACACACCTTTACAATCTCAGTCAGCAACTACTTGTTGTTCCTTAGAATCAACCATCAGTGCCGTGTCATCTGAAAATATCAAGTGATTCATTTGCCACAACTTTCCATTCTCACCAACTAATTCCAGGCCTTGGCCTATCACTCCTTCATTTACTTCTCTTACCACACCATCCACATACACATTGAGCAACTTTGGCGACATTATACAGCTTTAACATATCCTTACTATCACCTCAATCCAATCACTCTTACCATTCCCGGCTTTCACTTACGCCCTGTAATTCATGTAAAAACTTTTGACTGTATTCAGCAAACTTTCTCTTATTCCATACAGTCGCAACATCTTCCACAATGCCTTTCTATCAATCCTCCCATATGGTTTCTCACTATATGAGAAGTTCCTTTCTCTAGGAACTTATACACATGTCTTACTACAAGCACTTGATTCACACACCTTTTTCTTATCATGAACCCATCGTGATATTCCCCAATCATTCTCAGTTTCATTCATCATTTTCCCAATGAATACTTCCATGCACCTTACCTACTACACACAACAAGCTGATTGGTACTTATCTCCCTTCTCTTTTTATAGTAGTATTACACATGCACTCCTATAGTAGTATTACACAAGCACTCCTCTAATCAATTGGGGCCCTCCTTTTCTTGAAATACATATAATTGAAGCTCACCATCCGTTTCACTATAATCTCTCAACCTTTTTACAATCATTCTATATGACACTCATCCAGTCTTGGTGTTTTACTTGATTTCATTACTTTCAGTGCTACTTGTACCCTTTTTTTCTCGTAATTGCCATGTCAGTCTCCTCACCTGTCATTGACATTTTCCGCCCATCTCCCATGGTCACAGTCATTCTCTCTCTATCATCTTCCACATTCAGCAGTTCCTTTGCATGCTCAGCCCATCTCACGTTCGCCTTTATCTCGACTAATGGCAACTGTCCATGTGTTCCTTCATTACTTTCCTCATAAATCTCACGACTTTGTTGATTGCATGGTGGTTTAAACACGACAGCTGTTACAATGCTCTCGGAACCTATATTCACGAAAGTGCCATTGAACTCCTTGAATTCAATCCTATAACAATATATACTCTTGCAACCTGGAACCTTTCATATGCAAACAAAGTTATCCTTCCACCAGTCCTCTCAATTCTCTCACTTCTCATTATTAGGAAAAACTGTATCAATATATATTTCATCACGTAACGTCTTTGTAATTGTAATTTTCTTTACCTTATGCTTTAATTCTACAGCCTGACCAGCCATCCCACCAGCAATTGTGTACAGCAAACTGAAGGAGGCTATTTATTTCTTTTCGAAATATGTCAACCCTTTGTTTGAATGAATACTTAAGCAAAAACTGTTCTTCACTTTCACCTTTTTTCACCTGATTTAATCTTACAGCTTCCTGGAAACAGTTTTTATTTGTTTTCATCTCTTCTTGTGCTGCATAGGGTCGAATGAATACTGTCCTGATTTCTTGACAGTGTGTGTATTGTGCTTATGGGAAAGAGCCCCAAGCTCGTGACTTCCCGTCTCCTGGTCGGTTCCATTTTGTACTTAGTGATACTTATTATACTTGTCCTTAAAACTATGTATTGAGTTAGGATTAACTACCTCCTCGCTTAGCGAATTCCAATTCTCAACTACTCTTACACTAAAAAAGTTCTTCCTTACATCCTGCAAAGATGTTTTCTTACGAAGCTTCAAACTATAACCTCTAGTCCTAGTGCCAGCCATATCAAAATATCGATCCCTATCCACCCTGTCATAACCATGAAGAAATTTAAAAACTGTGACCATATCCCCCCCACAATCTTCTAGCTTCGAGTGATGGTAATTCTAATTCCCTCAGCCTTTCATCACATGTCTCTGAACTTTTCGCAGCTTAACTACGTGCATTTTAAAGTGCGGATTCCAAAAGAGGGCTGCATATTCGAGGTTTGACCTCACGTAGGTTACATAAATGTGTGTGTGTGTGTGTGTGTGTGTGTGTGTGTGTGTGTGTGTGTGTGTGTGTGTGTGTGTGTGTGTGTGTGATTACCTAATTGTGATTACCTAATTGTGTTTACGGGAAAGAGCCCAAAGCTCGTATCTTCCCGTCTCCTGATCGGTTCCATTTTTAGACTTAGTGATACTTATCATACCTGTCCTTAAAACTATGGATTGAGATAGCATTAACTACCTCCTCGCTTAGCGAATTCCAATTATCAACTACTCTTACACTGAAAAAGTATTTCCTTACATCCTGCAAACAAGTTTTCTTACGAAGCTTCAAACTATGACCTCTAGTTCTAGAGCCAGCCATATCGAAATATCGATCCCTATCCACTCTATCATAACCATGAAGGAATTTAAAGACTGTCACCATATCCCCCCTTACTCTTCTAGCTTCGAGTGATGGCAAGTCTAATTCCCTCAGCCTCTCATCATAACCGAGATTGCGTATTTCTGGCACCAGTTTCGTGGCATGTCTTTGAACTTTTTCAAGCTTAGCTATGTGCTTTTTCAAGTGCGGATTCCAAAAGGGGGTGCATATTCGAGTTTTGGCCTCACATAGGTTACATAAATATTTCTGAACATTTCCTTGTCCATGTGCCTGAAGGCTACCCTTACATTTGATAAGAATGCATATGCTGCCCTTACTACGCCATTTATATGTATTTCTGGAGACAAATCTGCCAGTATGTTTACTCCTAGATCTCTCTCATTTTCTGTCTCTTGAAGTTGTACTCCAGCCACCGAGTAGTCAAGCTTGGGCCTTCTTGCACTTGTACCCATTCTCATTACCTTACATTTTGAGGTATTGAATTTCATTAGCCACTTTTCTGACCACTCATGCAGATTATTTAGATCCTCCTGAAGTTCGCTACCATTGTTCTCGTTTTTTACTTTCTTCACAATCTTTGCATCATCTGCAAACATATTCATGAATGAATTTACAGACTCTGGTAGGTCATTTACATATACAAGGAACAAAAGTGGCCCTAAAACTGAACCCTGTGGAACTCCACTACTAACTCTTCTCCATTCAGACACTGAGTGTCTTACTCTAACCCTATGTTCCCTTCCTTCTAAGTAAGTTTTTATCCATTCCAAGACATTTCCACCTATTCTAGCCATTGAGTGCAGCTTCCTAATAAGTCTCCCATGTGGAACAGTGTCAAACGCTTTCTGGAAGTCTAGGAATATGCAATCTGCCCAGCCCTCTCTTTCCTGTAAGATTTGGCTTACCTCATCATAAAATTCTAATAAGTTTGTTACTGTTGATCTTCCTTCTCTGAAGCCATGTTGCCTCACTGACAAAAAGTTGAAGGATTCCAAGTGAAGAGAGATATGTTTCCTTAGTAGTTTCTCCATAACTTTGCAAACTATGCTGGTCAAGGAAACTGGTCTATAGTTCGGAGCTGTATCCCTCCTTCCCTTTTTGAAGATAGGTATCACATTTGCTTGTTTCCAGCATCTTGGAATCTCCCCCGACTCCAGTGACTCCTTAAATATGATACTTAGTGCCACTGATATTGTGTTTGCGCATTTTTTAAGCACATGAGGGGATATGTCATCAGGACCTGTAGCTTTATGAACATCTAAATCCATCAGCGCTTTGCATACCTCTGTGGCTGTAAGGTTGATGTTCTCTAATACCGGCCCTTGAGCTTCTATCACTGCAATCTGAGGGGGTGGGGTATTTTCTACTGTAAATACTGACTGAAACTCCTTGTTCAATTCTTTGCAGATCTCTTCGTCCGTCTCAGTGATGCTTCCATCCGCTCTCTTTAGCCTTAAAACCTGTCCTTTTACCTTCAGTTTTCCTCTGATAAAGCTGTGGAAAAGCTTGGGATTTTCTTTAGCCTTCCTGGTGATGTCCCTCTCATAATCTCTCTCTGCCTCTCTCCTTTTACTTAGGTAGTCATTTCTTGCTCTTTTGTAGGTTTGCCAGGCATTTATGTTTTTTCTCCTCCTATACCTTTTCCAGCATTTGTCTCTCCACTCCTTAGCTCTTTTACACCCATTATCGAACCATTTCTCTCTGGCATGAATTACACCTACTTTGGTGACAGGTATGCAGCAATCTACTATCTTCCCATATTTCTCACAAAAGATGTCATACATTTCTTGTACAGATTTGTTGTAAAATAAGGTTCTCCAGTCAATAACTGCAAAAAGCTCATTCATTTTGATGTAATCTCCTTTCGGATAGTTCCTCCTCATGTCCTCAGTGCCTCTACTCTCAGGAAGAATGTCTTCAATGATATACTCCATCAACAACACACAGTGGTCACTCTTTCCAATTGGTGGTTCATACTCAATATTTTCAATATCCAACACATTATCTGTGAACACTAGATCAAGTAGTGATGGCTCATCCCCACCCCTGGCTCTTGTTGGTTCCATTACATGTTGGTGTAGGAAATTCCCTTGTACGCAATCTAGGAATCTTGCCCCAAATGAGTCCTCACCACTGTGTGGGTCAAGATTTATCCAATCTATCTCTTTATGATTAAAGTCTCCCATAATCAAAATCCTACATTTTTTCTCCCGTGCCATGTTAACAACTGAGTTTATGACTTCAATCGTACCTATATGACTTTCCTCATAAATTTCAAGCCTATTTTGGTTCCTTGGTGGGTTGTATACAACAGTTATTATAATGCTCTCTGATCCAGTATTTATGCGAGCAACAAGAAATTCCCTGAACTCACTTTCTATAGCCAAGTTTATTTCTTCAACTTGAATCCTCTCACTTATGAGCAGTGCTATCCCTCCACCAGTCCTCTCAGATCTTTCGACCCTTAGTATTCTGAAGCCCTTAGGAAAAACTGTGACACTGTTTATGTCCTCACTCAACTTAGTCTCTGTAATTGCTACTATATCTGCCTTACTGTTGTGAATCCTATCTTTTAATTCTACTGCCTTACCAGCTAATCCATCAGCATTTGTGTATAACAATCTTAATGAGGCCCCATCCCCTGATCTTCTGTCATTATCTTCTTTATCTCCCCTTTGTCTGGAAGTATTCTGTAACGAAAATTTTTCTTCTCTTCTTCATTTCTTTCATCATTTAACCTTCTTGCCTCTTGCAACAAGTTTTTGATCTTTCCCATCTCTTCCTGTGTTCTGTATCGTCTAATGAACACTTCTTTGCATTCTTGAAGGTCTTTTAGACTTTTTTTTCTCAACAATATTTCCCTACATGTCTCCCCTCTCTCAAAGGTTACTTTTGTTGGTCTCGGCTTTCCTTCCCTCGAATATTTACCTAGTTGGTGTATGTTTACAATATCCTCAGGACCACATACTACTCCAAGCTTTCTTATCAGGTCTACAACGTTAGCTTTATTTTCTTCAAGTCTCCCCTGCCATGTTGGCTCCTGGGATTCACTTATGCCTGAGATTACCACTGTCTTCTCCTTATCAAGTGCCTGTCTGATGAGTGGGTTTGCCCTTTCCATCACAACGTCTTTCATTTTTTCGATTACTGTCTCTTTATAGTCAACTGTTTGTATGTTTTCCAGTGCCACCACCTTTACAGCCTCTTTTACTGCCACATTCCCCTTTAGTGCATCAGCAAAGGACGTTTTCATGGCATCATTTTCCATATTCAGCTCCTGGAACTCTTTTCTGAACTGTTCAATGTTTTCCTTAATCTGAACATTCCAAGCAGCAATCTCGTCTCTCTCAGAAGAGAGCAGTGAACTAACATCTAATTCCTTTAGGTTGTCATTCAGCTGTTTGTTTTTATCTTCTTGTTTAGAAATTCTAGATTCTAGTTGACTCTTTTCCCCTTCTAGCTTCTTTATTCTTTTTTCTAGTTCCTTGCTCTCCTGCCCTTGTGCTTTATTTGCTTCCTCCAAAGATCTTATTTGTTCTCTGAGTGTTTCATTCTCTTTCATTTCTCCATCCATATTCCGAATTTTATCATCAAGGCTTATAACCATTTCCTCTAACTTCTTGATTCTCTGTTTGAGTCCCCTGATGACTACCCCTTCTCCCGACCCATGGGTGGGAGAGGCTTGGGACAGAGATGGCTTCATTTTTATGTTCTCCCTCTCACAGAATATAGAAAGAAGACGAGAAAGAGGAAAAAAAAGAAAAGAGAAAAACTTCTAATTTAGCTTCACACAGAATTTTTATATGTGTGTGTGTGTGTGTGTGTGTGTGCAAGTGCGTGCGCGTGTACAAATTCTTTGCATGTGTATATGCACTCGTATATGTGTGTTTGTCTTTGCAAGTTCTTTTCTTATGCAAAAACTCAAGAGTAACTGATGTAAAATATGTTCATATTTGCATTCTTCTTTTAATATAGTTTTCAGGTTTGTTTCTCTGTGAGTCTTTCGTATATCTAAAGTAGACTTTTCCAAAAATTTAATTCTTGTTTTTACAATCTACCATCAATCTACAGATTTTCTACTCTAAAAAAAAGGAACATTATCTTCCATCTAAATTTATTATCAAAAAGTACAACAGAGTCAATCTTTTCTTGCGAACGTGGAAGTTGCCTGTTGAGCTAGACATAAAAGGCAAACAGGAGTGACACGCTTTGGAGTTGAGAGAATTGACTCGTTAAAAGGAGTATGGCGTAAGGACACCGTGAAAAGCCGTTTATGCAGCTGCAGTGTCCTTCGGAATTGCTTTTGCTACGAATGGCTCTGTAAGCTATAACTACCTAAGCTTATATTGTCATTTCACGAATCGTCTCTTCTTAAACATCTGGTTAATTCTCTGTATTGTGCATTCCTAATTCATTCACCTAGTTTAGGTAAAAATATAATTGAAAGACACAATTTATAATACAAAAAAAAATAGTTCTACATTGGCGGTGAACATCATGGAACCATTATTTATCATGTGTCGTTTCTCCCTAGAAAGGTTCTTAACATGTTATAGTTATTAGAATTCCATCTTGTGTGTATGTTAAGATAATATCTACACAAAGTGAATTTTCAATAATTATAGCAAGATAGGAGAATGGTGCCCATAAAGAGAAGAAGAAATTATGAAATAAGTTACACAGACATGCTACATTTAATACAGTGCGCAGGTAAAGAATTGCCCACTCTAAGCACGTTACAGAGCGCAAACTAACACTTACATACATACATATACCTTGGCTGTTTCCCCCTTTAATTGGGGGGTAGCCGACATCAAAAAGGAAAACAGTTTGGGGAGAAGTTATTCTCCCCTCTACTCCCCTTCTTCTTTGACGTCTCACAGGAGGTTGGTACAAGGGGGGGATTCCTAGTCCCCCCGCCGCGTCCACTTTTAGTCGCCTTTTACGACACGCAGGGAATACGGTGAGGCTATTCTTTGATATTGTGCCCGCCCCACAGGGCACAGGATATATATATATATATATATATATATATATATATATATATATATATATATATATATACACACACATATACATATATATACACATACATATACATATATATACATATACACACATATATAACTAACACTTGATTGTGTATAAAGCAATTTAATTCGCAGTCGACTCTCACCATCTAATGCTTTCAAATTACGTTACTGTATCTTTAGTTCTGCTACTGTAAATGTATTCACTGTAGAAGGGGATGATCAAAAGGTGACACTTAAATTGTAATAGGATGTCGTTTTATTGGGGTGTCCATTTGCACCTACAATTCGGAACCATAACCGCGTTGTGCAGTTTCATTGCATCTCAATTCTGTTCTTCAACCTCCCACATGAACACAAGCACACACACGCACACCCAAACACACATACATTCTATACATAAGCACTGTAAAGTTTCTTTATTTATTTCTTTATTTTTTTTTTTCAAACCAGAGTATGAAATTCTATTTAAGATGCATGCTGAGACCTTTGCAGATTTGAATCAAAGGAAGGTAAATGATAGATGCACAGAGGCAAGTTGATTATTTGTCCCTGCGTGTCGTAACAGTCGACTTCATGGGGCTGAACGAAGGGACTGGGTATCCCTTCTTTCGAATTTCCTTCCCTCCAAAAAAAAAAGTCAAGCTTTTGGCTTGAGTCAACTATCCCCATATAAATGGGATTATGGCCTAATCCTGCCATTTCGAGAGAGAGTCAAAATAGTTATAACTTAATAAAAACAAATTGTCATAAGAAGCTGATGAAAGGGGTCGTAATTGTTATAATAACAATAAGATAATCCGGCCGTATAGTGTTATTTTCGCAGTTCAATATTCGTAGTGAGTTGAAGCACATATTTACAAAGAAAGATCCATGTAGAAAGATTTTGTTCTTTGCCGCCATTTCAACGAAAGTTGACGCAATTTCAGAAAAGCACATCTAGTGTTAATGAAATATGACACTAGGGAATGAATGTATCCAAAAGGGAGAATATTATTGGCTTTTATGTAATTGTAAAGAAGATAAGATAATAATTAATAAAAATTAAGATGGAATTAACACATTTGGGAGGATAAAATATTCTCCTGAGATACTCTGAATAAGCTTTAACATATTCTTGAACCATACAGTAACTAATAAATGTTTCCTGTTGAATT
>JAXCGZ010000013.1:185000-187500 GCA_037179515.1 Halocaridina rubra
ATATAAATCTTCAGAAGTTACAACATGTGGTTCAATATCAACAGGGGGTTTAGATGTTATAGTCCTACCAAGGATAAAATGAGAAGGGGTAAGATAATGATCAAAATCTATTTCATCACTAACAAAGGTCAGGGGTCGAGAGTTTATGCAGGATTCAATTTCTATAAGAATAGTTTCTAATTCAGACTTACTTACATACTTAACTCCCAATGTTTTTCTTAAAGCTAACTTAACAGACCCAATAAGCCTCTCAAACCACCCACCCCACCATGGAGATTTTGGCACATTATACTTCCACTTAGGTGCTAAATGTCCAAATACCTTCTGTACTTCAGTGGAAGCTGCAACAAAGGTTTTGGCATTATCAGAATGAAAGACACTTGGAATACCTCTACGAGCAACAAATCTCAATAACTTATAAAGATTATTATATATTTCAACATCAAACATGGGAGTTACAGTTTGAACAGTTAAACATGCTAAGTTATCTTCTTCAAGTTTATGATCCACAGTCTCATTAACAGCACTATTGTTATCACTATCTTGAATACTGAAATTGGGATCTGATAGATTACTAGGACCATTAAACCAGAAGTTATTGTTTACTAGTTTTTCTGCTAATAGACCTCTGGTCAACAAATCAGCTGGATTATCTAATCCACTACAGTGGTACCAGTGACTGGGAGGTGTCAACTGCTGAATCTCTCTTACTCTGTTATTAACATACACATCCTTTATCACTGAATTACTTTTTATCCACCCTAAAGTAATAGTGGAATCTGTCCAACATGCAATTTTAGGTTTGATCTTAAAATCTAGAGCATTTTCAACAAATCTTACTAATCTAGCACAAAGTAATGCTCCCATTAGCTCCAATTTAGGAAGGGTAAGTTTTTTAATTGGAGCCACTCTAGTTTTAGACATGACCAGTGAAGATTGACAGCTATCGTCAAGACAAACTCTTAAGTATACGCAAGCTCCCAAAACCCTTCTCAGAGGCATCTCCATATCCATGAATCTCTATATGTTCAATACTCTTCCAAGGTACATTGGTAAACTAACACCTATTTATAGCTAGTTAGCTTAGGTAGTTGGTACTATCTACCCATTTCTTAAATTTAACTTCCAAATCTTCTGGCAATTTATCATCCCAAGATACACCCAATTTCCAAATATCCTGAAATAAAATCTTGGCATACATGATAAATGGACTGATAAATCCACAAGGATCAAACACCTTAGCTATTAAACTCAGAACTGTTCTTTTAGTATATGAAACTTTAAAATGAGAATCATAATTAAGACCACAATATGAAAATATATCAGTGTGATTATACCACTTAAGACCCAATTCAGTATTAGCTTCATCATCCCTTAGGATTTGTATCTTATCACTAAACCTGGAAGCAATCATTACACTATTAGATGAAAGTTTTTCAAGAGACATGTTAGCTTGAGCCATAATATCATATGCTGTGCTATACTTACTTGCTACCTCTTCTATGCTATCAGCTCCACTGAACCAGTTATCTACATACATATCTCTTTTTAAATCTTGAATAACTTCACAATCAGAATATTTACTTAAATGACACTTAACAGTAGCATTAAGTATAAAAGGACTAGAGGTGTTTCCAAAAACAACTCTATTATATCTCATATGTCTTACTCCATTTTTACCTGGCATCAAAAATCTATGGACATTCTTATCTTGACTGTTTACACTTATTTGTAAAAAATCCTTAGTAATATCAGCAGTGACCACATATGGCCAACGCCTAAATCTAATCAGTATCTCCACCAAATCTGGATTAAGTGAGGGACCTGTTAACATGCAGTCATTTAGGGAGATTCCATATGGTCCCTTAGCGGAGGCATAAAAAACTATACGTACCTTTGTACTACTATTATTTAATCTAACAACAGGCCTGTGGGGCATGTAATATATGGGTCCAGGTGGCAATACCTCCCCTAAGGGGACCTCTTCAATTATTCCCAGAGACTCATACTCATCAAAAACCTTCATATACTCAGCCACTAAGTTTTTATCCTTATCTAATTTAACTAAAAGCCTATTTAATCTTTTCATAGCTTGATATTCATTACTCATCAATAAGTCTCTAACACTGTTATCCTTCCAAGGTAACTGAACTTCATACCTGCCATTTACAAACTTTATTTTATCCTTAAATTCTTTAACAACTTTATCTCCAATATCCTCTTTATATTCTTTACTAGTAATTCCAACAATTTCTAGATCCCAAAATTTTGAAACATCAGTATCAGATACCTCAGATATACATAAGAGCTGGGAAGAGGGAGATATAAAATCAGATGTTGAAGACATACCTGAAATCAAGCATTTTCCAATATTTCCAGACAAAACCCAAACAAATACAGATTTCATGGCAACTGTTTCTCCTACCTGCTCAGCATCCTTTGGGGTTATGAGGCTCCAGTAGTAATTCAAACCAATAAGAATATCTAATTCTAAAGGAGA
>JAXCGZ010000013.1:195000-212500 GCA_037179515.1 Halocaridina rubra
CTGCTTAACCCTAGAGGATAAACACTGTCAGTCCGTATGGAAATCAAGCCGCTTTGCAGAAGATGCCAGAGAATGGTTTAGAGCAATTCTCCCCATCAGCTACCTTTGGGTCTTTCCTTCCGGATTCTTTCTCAGGGTTTACAACCAAGCTTATCATACTTCTATGTGTGTCTGCGAGGAAGCAGGGACAGATTCAGGTAGTACCACATACTGCTTTAGTGGTAGCAGATATTTGCCTGGTCTGACATCATGTATTAAATTAATTTTTTCGTGTTTGTAGAAATGGTCTAACATTAATATGTGTCATTTATTGCACCGTCTCATAATATAATTTATTTCCTATCAGACTGCTTTCACCCCCTAACTCTTACAACCTATCTTCCCTCAAATAGCTGATCTATCGTCATCTCAGGGCCTAATCCTGCTATATTTCTAAATATTCATTACTTCGACTATTCTTTCAGCTTATCCTTTTCCTATTAGTTATCACTCTCTTATTTCTACCTTGTCCTTAAGATTTTGCCAGTTCTTCTTCTCAGTGATTTCTAGGTGCGCAAGCCCAATTAGGGCAAGTTTTTTGCCTGTCCTGGTGTCACATCCATAAAAAAAAAAATGAGTAGTGATAGGTACATTTAGAGTATCTCCCCACCTTCTTTTTTAACTACAACAAATCTCAGCACCCCATGAGATCCTCTAAACCAATTTAATATTCTAAACTTTTCTCTTTCTGTTATTTAGAATCCACACCATGTTCCTGTGCTGAAGTCTTAAATCTACAACTCCTTCGTATATTCTCTTTTTTACATCATTGATCTCCTTTCGTATCTCCGTTATTTCCTGCAGGCTTTCCTGAGGTGTTTTATACCTCTCTTATGTCCTCTTTAACTATATTTAGAATGTTGTGAATAATTATAACAGTTCTAATTATTCTCCTTATGTTGACCTTTGAATCTTTGGGAATACATTTGCTAATGTTTACCAAGCTTCACCTCTTGTAAAAATATACAATCACTGTAATGGAAAAGAACTGAATCATCAATAAATTTTGCCCTATCTACATGTACTTGTAGTTTCTTCTCTTAACCAATAGACATGTACCTGAGAGAGAGAGAGAGAGAGAGAGAGAGAGAGAGAGAGAGAGAGAGAGAGAGAGAGAGAGAGAGAGAGAGAGAGAGAGAGAGAGAGAGAGAGAGAATTTCAGAAAAATATAATTCACAAAATGGATACTTAATAAGCATTATAATCCTATCGCTTATATAATATGATTTGGAAAAAGGCTAAGTAGCAATCTATTTTTCACAGGCAAACCTAATAAAATTAATAAATTTTTAGGACTGCATTGCTCCTGTCTTTTCAGTAGGATCAGCTGCAGTCTTTATTCCCTAATACAGTCTTTCTTTTTCCTATGCTCCACATTGTCATCTGACAAGTTTATGTTATTGGAGCCCAGTCTCTGACCTCTGAATTCTTGTCTCTATTTTTAGTACCCAAGACTTCATGTGAGGTCTTTTGACACATATATTGGCAGATTTTAGGCGTTTTATTTCTTAATCAGCATTTTTAAGTAGTGAGATAATTTTCACAGCTCTTTTTCTTGAGCTTAGCTCATGCTAATTTATATTACATATTACTTAAGAAGGCAACGTCTAGCCCTTGGTAGAAAAAGGGAGTCAGTGACTTAAAACACACTTTTATTACTTTAAGTGCCATTCTAAGCCATTTCCACTTCTATACAGTGCCATCGGAGAAGAAAATTTTCCTCTTGTCTAAAGTTATTATAACCTCTCACAGATATTTCCTATTTATAACCATTTCCACTTTAAAGCTATTATAAGATGTTTAATTACTTGCCATTTAACCCAATTCGTTTATCATTAATATTCAAAAGTACCTCAAAATATAATTCAAATCCAAATTCTTAGAGAATTCTTCATTGGCTTTTTATATACTCTTACATTTCCATTTTTTGTTCTCATGCTTCTTTGCACTAATCATTGTTCTCAAAACTTCTCCCTTCACGGTCTGAGGTTAGCAAGGGCATCCACTCAGGGTAACGATTACATCTGCAAAAATAAGTCCTTTTCAAGAAGGCAACCGTTCTAGCCTTTGGTAGAAAAGGGAATCCGTGACGTAAAACCGGAACATTGTTCTCAAAATTTCTATCTCTCTCGAAAATTGATTCTAATTCTATCTAATCCAGTCCAATCCCTTACTCTTTAATCATATATTTTTTTTCTCTTACTCTTTACCGCATCTTCCGAAGTATTGAATGTTCCCAATTCATGCACCATATCCCTCATCTAATATTTTAATAATATTTTTTTTTTTCTATACTGTGACCTACAGGCTTTGCGGACTGCATTTGACATCTCTTCCGGGAGCATTAAAATTCAATATAATCTCCTATAACCACTGTTCCGGTTTTAAGTCACGGACTCCCTTTTCTACCAAGGGCTAGGACGATTGCCTTCTTGCTAAGGACTTGTTTTGGTAGATGTAATCCTTACCCTGAGTAGATGCCCTTGCTAACCTCAGACCGTGACGGGGCGCGAATCCTCGACCTGACGCCTCAGAGTCGCGGACGCTACCGCTTGAGCCTCGGTGACTACATAATTTCCTATAACCACGATGAGAGTAAATTCAGCCAGATATATTACAGTTTCTCAAGATACTCTTTCTCTTCTCTTACTTTCAGTGTCACCTAGCTGTGATGCTGTTAATTTTAATAATACAAGTATGTTGTTAAAATTACTGATATAAGTATGTTGTAGATATAATAATCCCTTTACGAACATCTTTAGAGTAATATAATGGATTTTTTACTACCTTGTCCTTTAAGCTTGCAGTCGTGAACTCTCTTTTTATTCTGGAGCAACGCAGGCATATTTATTCTTTATGCAATCACAAAGCATATTGTACATTAGTGAGACTTTCCATAACATTGTCCCTCGACCTACCCTCCCATTGCTATTTAAGGATAGGGTTCTTTTCCTCCAGCTTCATAAGTTAAGCAATGTGGTGCCGTGTCTCTACATTTTCTCAATATGTCCTTGGGTATATACTTGGATGAAGCAACTCTATTTACTTTGAGATATAAGCTATGCAGTCAGGTCACCTCTCAGACGTATTGTAAAAAGCTGAGCAGCTTTTTAGCGAATTGAAAATATAAGTAGAAATATAAAAGTAAGCGGGTCCTTCTATATCCCCATATTATAATAATAATAATAATAATAATAATAATAATAATAATAATAATAATAATAATAATAATAATAATAATAATAATAATAATAATAATAATAATAATAATAATAATAATAATAATAATTATAGCAGTAGTAGTAATCGATTCGGTTTTTACGTCACGAACTCCCCTTTTTACTAAGGGCTAGAACGGTTGCCTTTTTGCGAAGGACTTGTTTGGCAGATGTAATCGTTTCCCTGAGTGTATGCTATTACTAATCTCTGTCCGTAACAGGGCGCGAACCCTCGACCTGCCACCTCAGAGTCGCGGACGCTACCATTTTGCCACGAAGACTACTACTACTGCTGCTACTACTTCTAGTACTACTACTACTACTACTACTACTACTACTAATAATAATAATAATAATAATAATAATAATAATAATAATAATAATAATAATAATAATAATAATAATAATAATAATAATAATAATAATAAAAATAAATATAATAATAATAATAATAATAATAATAATAATAATAATAATAATAATAATAATAATAATAATATTCAGTGAGAGAAGACATTTCTCAAGAATTTCAACAGAATACAAAGACATTTAAGGAAAGGTCCACTCAGACTGCTTATCAAAGATGCAATGCTCACAATCAGTAACGTAGGCTTGATGCCGACACAATGAATTTTCGCCAAAGTTCAAGTTAGCTTTTTACGCAAAGAAAAAGAAAAAAAACTTTTGTATTCTTAAGTAGGGTTTGAAAGACTCAGAAAATTTGTGAATATAAAAGGTAAACAAAACCCCTTTATTGTCTATTTGCAGCCGTCCTAGCCCTTAGTAGAAAAGGGAGTTCGTGACGTACAACCGAATCCATCCAAACATTTCGTCTCTATTCCTGCCCCCCCCCCCCCCATCTTCTGCATATATTTTTTTTTAATTGTGACACCAGGACGGGCAAACAAAAAATAATAATAAATCTACTCTCATCAGGCCTGGCCACGAAGAAAACATAAAGAGAAACAGAGATGGGGAATATTGTGACTTGTCAGATGTGAAGGGATAATAAAATATAAATTAAGTGAGCTTTTGACGCATGCCTTTGTGTCTTACACAACCAGAACTTTTTATAGTTTGAATCTGAATTATTTAGACTTTTAAATGTACTCATAAAATGGACTATTTTTTAACCATAGCTTTCAGATCCATCGAAACTTTTTTTTCCTGATTTATGTCATGGATTCGCTCCCCACCACGGTCTGAGGTTAGGAAGGACATGCACTCAGGGTAGCGATTACATATGCCAAAACAAGTCCTTCGCAAAAAGGCAACCGTCCTAGCCCTTGGTAGAAAAGGGAGTTCGTGACGTAAAACCGGAACCTGATTTGCACTTTATTCTTCAAATTAATAAACGGATTACAACAAGGAATACTGACACATTTCTTTAGCATGCTGTTCATGCTGTGCTCATAACAACATTCAGAGCATTAGTTTGAGTATTTTTTTTTCTTAAGAAAGCAGCTTTTTTAAAGAAAGGCAAAATTACTACCTCTGTGGTAGAGAAATGAAGTATAGTTACTACAAAGAAATCGCAATTACTTCTATAGTCATTTCCGCCATATTCTTAGAACATAAACACACACGCACACACACACACACACACACACACACACACACACACACACACACACACACACACACACCGATCAGGAGACGGGAAGATACGAGCTTTGGGCTCTTTCCCGTAAACACAATTAGGTAATCACAATTAGGTAATCACACACACACACACACACACACACACACATAGTTTTAAGAACAGGTATGATAAGTATCACTAAGTCTAAAAATGGAACCGATCAGGAGACGGGAAGATACGAGCTTTGGGCTCTTTCCCGTAAACACAATCAGGTAATCACAATTAGGTAATCACACACACGTAAAAGAGCTAAGGAGTGGAGAGACAAATGCTGGAAAAGGTATAGGAGGAGAAAAAATATAAATGCCTGGCAAACCTACAAAAGAGCAAGAAATGACTACCTAAGTAAAAGGAGAGAGGCAGAGAGAGACTATGAGAGGAACATCACCATGAAGGCTAAAGAAAATCCCAAGCTTTTCCACAGCTTTATCAGAGGAAAACTGAAGGTAAAAGAACAGGTTTTAAGGCTAAAGAGAGCGGATGGAAGCATCACTGAGACGGATGAAGAGATCTGCAAAGAATTGAACAAGGAGTTTCAGTCAGTATTTACAGTAGAAAATACCCCACCCCCTCAGATTGCAGTGATAGAAGCTCAAGGGCCGGTATTAGAGAACATCAACCTTACAGCCACAGAGGTATGCAAAGCGCTGATGGATTTAGATGTTCATAAAGCTACAGGTCCTGATGACATATCCCCTCGTGTGCTTAAAAAATGCGCAAACACAATATCAGTGGCACTAAGTATCATATTTAAGGAGTCACTGGAGTCGGGGTAGATTCCAAGATGCTGGAAACAAGCAAATGTGATACCGATCTTCAAAAAGGGAAGGAGGGATACGGCTCTGAACTATAGACCAGTTTCCTTGACCAGCATAGTTTGCAAAGTTATGGAGAAACTACTAAGGAAACATATCTCTCTTCACTTGGAATCCTTCAACTTTTTGTCAGTGAGGCAACATGGCTTCAGAGAAGGTAGATCAACAGTAACAAACTTATTAGAATTTTATGATGAGGTAAGCCAAATCTTACAGGAAAGAGAGGGCTGGGCAGATTGCATATTCCTAGACTTCCAGAAAGCGTTTGACACTGTTCCACATGGGAGACTTATTAGGAAGCTGCAATCAATGGCTAGAATAGGTGGAAATGTTTTAGAATGGATAAAAACTTACTTAGAAGGAAGGGAACAGAGGGTTAGAGTAAGACACTCAGTGTCTGAATGGAGAAGAGTTAGTAGTGGAGTTCCAAAGGGTTCAGTTTTAGGGCCACTTTTGTTCCTTGTATATGTAAATGACCTACCAGAGTCTGTAAATTCATTCATGAATATGTTTGCAGATGATGCAAAGATTGTGAAGAAAGTAAAAAACGAGAACAATGGTAGAGAACTTCAGGAGGATCTAAATAATCTGCATGAGTGGTCAGAAAAGTGGCTAATGAAATTCAATACTTCAAAATGTAAGGTAATGAGAATGGGTACAAGTGCAAGAAGGCCCAAGCTTGACTACTCATTGCTGGAGTACAACTTCAAGAGACAGAAAATGAGAGAGATCTAGGAGTAAACATACTGGGAGATTTGTCTCCAGAAATACATATAAATGGCATAGTAAGGGCAGCATATGCATTCTTATCAAATGTAAGGGTAGCCTTCAGGCACATGGACAAGGAAATGTTCAGAAATATTTATGTAACCTATGTGAGACCAAAACTCGAATATGCAGCCCCCTTTTGGAATCCGCACTTGAAAAAGCACATAGCTAAGCTTGAAAAAGTTCAAAGACATGCCACGAAACTGGTGCCAGGAATACGCAATCTCAGTTATGATGAGAGGCTGAGGGAATTAGACTTACCATCACTCGAAGCTAGAAGAGTGAGGGGGGATATGGCGACAGTCTTTAAATTCCTTCATGGTTATGATAGAGTGGATAGGGATCGATATTTTGATATGGCTGGCTCTAGAACTAGAGGTCATAGTTTGAAGCTTGGTAAGAGAACTTCTTTGCAGGATGTAAGGAAATACTTTTTCAGTGTAAGAGTAGTTGATAATTGGAATTGGCTAAGCGAGGAGGTAGTTAATGCTATCTCAATCCATAGTTTTAAGGACAGGTATGATAAGTATCACTAAGTATAAAATGGAAGCGATCAGGAGACGGGAAGATACGAGCTTTGGGCTCTATCCCGTAAGCACAATTAGGTAATCACACACACACACACACACACACACACACACACACACACACACACACACACACACACACACACACACACACACACACATATATATATATATATATATATATATATATATATATATATATATATATATATATATGTGTGTGTGTGTGTGTGTGTGTGTGTGTGTGTGTGTGTGTGTGTGTGTGTGTGTGTGTGTGTGTGTGTGTGTGTGTGTGTGTGTGTGTGTGTGTGTGTGTGTGTGTGTGTGTGTGTGTGTGTGTGTGTGTGTGTGTGTGTGTGTGTGTGTGTGTCTGTGTGTGTACGTGCTATTTGCGCATGTGTGTGTTTTGCGTGTTGATAGAAGAGTATATATATATATATATATATATATATATATATATATATATATATATATATATATATATATATATATATATATATATATATATATATATATATGTGTGTGTGTGTGTGTATATATTTGATTGATATGTAGATATATAAATGGACAGAGGGATAAGGAAATAAGAAGATAAATAAATAGATATAATGGAAGGTCTATCTCTATCTATCTATGTGCTTGAATGTGCTGTGTGTGCGCATGTGTAGTTTCAACAATAATTATTTTCTCTTTTACCGGAAATTTGAGATATAAGTATTGCCAACGGTTAAATCAGAAAAACAATAGTAATGCAATGCGGATGTAGTAAAAATGAGAGAGAGAGAGAGAGAGAGAGAGAGAGAGAGAGAGAGAGAGAGAGAGAGAGAGAGAGAGAGAGAGAGAGAGAGAGAGAGAGAGAGAGAGAGAGAGAGAGAGAGAGAGAGAGAGAGAGAGTTTCTTATCTTCCTTAATAACAGCAAATTTTTATCATTGCATGAGAGGCGTATTACAAGGACTCTTTGAGGTGATTTCTACAAGAGACAACGCATGAAATTGTAAATATATTAATATTCTATATGGTTCTGTCCATGCAGAGCACTGGAGAAATTTACAGAAAGAAAGCAGCATTCACAGTAAAAACATGATGTGCTTTTATAAAAAGAAAAAGAAAAGGCAACAAAAAGGCGAGTGTATTTATTCCGTTCTCGGCCGTCCCCCTTTTAACTCTGGTGACCTGAAAGAGAATTTTTAGAGCTTTCATCACCCTCTGTCAAAGACATTGGGGTGGCAAAAATTCTTTTAGCGTATACGAGACAAAAATGTATTGAATGGCAAGTGAAAGAGCCCGAGTCTTCTACTATGGAGAGTCATTTCTTATTTAAATCCGCATTCTCAATAAACACGACTGCAGATAAATGGAAAGGGCCGAGCTAGGCACATAAGCAGGAGCTAATATGGAAGACGGGTTTAGAAAACCATCATTTAATTACGATTCATAAACGTAGTCACCGTGGCTCAAGCGGTAGCATCCGCGACTCTGAGGCGTCAGGTCGAGGCTTCGCGCCCCGTCACGGTCTGAGGTTAGCAAGGGCATGCACTCATATTAACGATTACATCTGCCTAAACAAGTCCTTCGCAAGAAGGCAACCGTTCTAGCCCTTGGTTGAAAAGGGAGTCCGTGACTTAAAACCGGAACAACTACGATTCATAAACGAGTCAAAAAGTTCCTAATTACATTAAAAATAGATATCCATGAAAATATTTGTTTTTATAAATACAAAAAAAAATTGAAGTCATCATCATACAGCTGGACTAAGTTAAGAAATTAAAGAGTAACTCATAACTAAATCTGTATCTTAAAATAAGCGATTCTTTTACTCTCAACTGCATAAATTAATTAGATATGCAATTTAAGATTTCCTCCCCATTTGCTTCGGGGCAATATCAACAGTTCGGGTCAATGAAGTTCTAGTCGTTATCTCAATATTCTTTGAAATCTCTCACCGAGCTAATTGTACACCGTCGGAGGGCGAATATCACAGGACAGTTATAGCTATAGTCTTAAAAGTATTAAATTTAAGAGACCCCTGAAATAAAGACCTAAAAACCGAAGAACGTTTACTGTGATTTTTACTGAGTTCCATTCAATTTAAGAGACCCCTGATATAAAGACCTAAAAACCTAAGAACGTCTACTGTAATTTTTACTGAGTTCCATTCAATTTAAGAGACCCCTGATATAAAGACCTAAAAACCTAAGAACGTTTACTGTAATTTTTACTGAGTTCCATTCAATTTAAGAGACCCCTGAAATAAAGACCTAAAAAAAAAACGTCTACTGTAATTTTTACTCAGTTCCTAAATTGGCATCACACCAGGCCCTCTAAACAGCAACTCTTGATAGATACACTTCTAAATACGTCTTAAAAATACTGACGACTAAACAAAAGTTAAATATATTTTGTGAACAGAGTATTGTTTTTCGTGTTGTGTTCTATGCATCGCTCTATATTATGCAAAAGCACATCATATATAGAAAATAATATATATATATTTTTAATATTGAGTTGATATGCTATAAATGTAGTCACCTTGACTCAGGCGGTAGCGTCCGCGACTTTGAGGCGTCAGGTCGAGAGTTCGCACCCCACCACGGTCTGAGGCTATTAATGGCATGCACTCAGGGTAACGATTACATCTACCAAAACAAGTCCTTCGCAAGTAGGCAACCGTCCTAGCCCATGGTAGAAAAGGGAGTCCGTGACTTAAAACACGCTTTAATTGATATGCTATGAATAAATATTGGGTCTAAAGCTAAAAATATGCGATTTTGTCTCGAGACAAATGAGAGAACGACGTCCATATTCAAGGAAACGGTCACTGGAATTTTTTTTTTTTATGTTTTCAAGAGGTGATGTGTGGGAAGGAATATAACGCCAAATTTACATACACATACATACATGCATGCATACATACGCACATACATGCATGCATGCATGCATACATACATACATACATACATACATACATACATACATACATACATACATACATACATACATACATACATACATACATACATACATGCATACATGCATACATACATACATACATACATACATACATACATACATACATACATACATACATACATACATACATACATACATACATACATACAGATGATGCAAAGATTGTGAAGAAAGTAAAAAACGAGAACAATGGTGGAGAACTTCAGGAGGATCTAAATAATCTGCATGAGTGGTCAGAAAAGTGGCTAATGAAATTCAATACTTCAAAATGTAAGGTAATGAGAATGGGTACAAGTGCAAGAAGGCCCAAGCTTGACTACTCGGTGGCTGGAGTACAACTTCAAGAGACAGAAAATGAGAGAGATCTAGGAGTAAACATACTGGCAGATTTGTCTCCAGAAATACATATAAATGGCATAGTAAGGGCAGCATATGCATTCTTATCAAATGTAAGGGTAGTCTTCAGGCACATGGACAAGGAAATGTTCAGAAATATTTATGTAACCTATGTGAGGCCAAAACTCGAATATGCAGCCCCCTTTTGGAATCCGCACTTGAAAAAGCACCTAGCTAAGCTTGAAAAAGTTCAAATACATGCCACGAAACTGGTGCCAGAAATACGCAATCTCAGTTATGATGAGAGGCTGAGGGAATTAGACTTACCATCACTCGAAGCTAGAAGAGTGAGGGGGGATATGGTGACAGTCTTTAAATTCCTTCATGGTTATGATAGAGTGGATAGGGATCGATATTTTGATATGGCTGGCTCTAGAACTTCTTCGCAGGATGTAAGGAAATACTTTTTCAGTGTAAGAGTAGTTGATAATTGGAATTGGCTAAGCGAGGAGGTAGTTAATGCTATCTCAATCCATAGTTTTAAGGACAGGTATGATAAGTATCACTAAGTATAAAATGGAACCGATGAGGAGACGGGAAGAAACGAGCTTTGGGCTCTTTCCCGTAAACACAATTAGGTAATCACATACATGCATAGATGTTAGTTCACTGCTCTCTTCTGAGAGAGACGAGATTGCTGCTTGGAATGTCCAGATTAAGGAAAACATTGAACAGTTCAGAAAAGAGTTCCAGGAGCTGAATATGGAAAATGATGCCATGAAAACTTCCTTTGCTGATGCACTAAAGGGGAATGTGGCAGTAAAAGAGGCTGTAAAGGTGGTGGCACTGGAAAACATACAAACAGTTGACTATAAAGAGACAGTAATCGAAAAAATGAAAGACGTTGTGATGGAAAGGGCAAACCCACTCATCAGACAGGCACTTGATAAGGAGAAGACAGTGGTAATCTCAGGCATAAGCGAGTCCCAGGAGCCAACATGGCAGGGGAGACTTGAAGAAAATAAAGCTAGGGTTGTAGACCTGATAAGAAAGCTTGGAGTAGTATGTGGTCCTGAGGATATTGTAAACATACACCAACTAGGTAAATATTCGAGGGAAGGAAAGCCGAGACCAACAAAAGTAACCTTTGAGAGAGGGGAAACATGTAGGGAAATATTGTTGAGAAAAAAAATTCTAAAAGACCTTCAAGAATTCAAAGAAGTGTTCATTAGACAATACAGAACACAGGAAGAGATGGGAAAGATCAAAAACTTGTTGCAAGAGGCAAGAAGGTTAAATGATGAAAGAAATGAAGAAGATAAGAAAAATTTTCATTACAGAGTTCTTCCAGACAAAGGGGAGATAAAGAAGATAATGACAGAAGATCAGGGGATGGGGCCTCATTAAGATTGTTATACACAAATGCTGATGGATTAGCTGGTAAGGCAGTAGAATTAAAAGATAGGATTCACAACAGTAAGGCAGATATAGTAGCAATTACAGAGACTAAGTTGAGTGAGGACATAAACAGTGTCACAGTTTTTCCTAAGGGTTTCAGAATACTAAGGGTTGAAAGATCTGAGAGGACTGGTGGAGGGATAGCACTGCTCATAAGTGAAAGGATTCAAGTCGAAGAAATAAACTTGGCTATAGAAAGTGAGTTCAAGGAATTTCTTGTTGCTCGCATAAATACTGGGTCAGAGAGCATTATAATAACTGTTGTATATAACCCACCAAGGAACCAAAATAGGCTTGAGGTATATGAGGAAAGTCATATAGGTACTATTGAAGTCATAAACTCAGTTGTTAACATGGCACGGGAAAAAAAATGTAGGATTTTGATTATGGGAGACTTTAATCATAAAGAGATAGATAGGATAAATCTTGACCCACACAGTGGTGAGGACTCATTCGGGGCAAGATTCCCAGATTGCGTACATGGGAATTTCCTACACCAACATGTAATGGAACCAACAAGGGCCAGGGGTGGGGATGAGCCATCACTATTTGATCTAGTGTTCACAGATAATGTGTTGGATATTGAAAATATTGAGTATGAACCACCAATTGGAAAGAGTGACCACTGTGTGTTGTTGATGGAGTATATCATTGAAGATATTCTTCCTGAGAGTAGAGGCACTGAGGACATGAGGAGGAACTATCCGAAAGGAGATTACATCAAAATGAATGAGCTTTTTGCAGTTATTGATTGGAGAACCTTATTTTACAACAAATCTGTACAAGAAATGTATGACATCTTTTGTGAGAAATATGGGAAGATAGTAGATTGCTGCATACCTGTCACCAAAGTAGGTGTAATTCATGCCAGAGAGAAATGGTTCGATAATGGGTGTAAAAGAGATAAGGAGTGGAGAGACAAATGCTGGAAAAGGTATAGGAGGAGAAAAAACATAAATGCCTGGCAAGCCTACAAAAGAGCAAGAAATGACTACCTAAGTAAAAGGAGAGAGGCAGAGAGAGACTATGAGAGGGACATCACCAGGAAGGCTAAAGAAAATCCCTAGCTTTTCCACAGCTTTATCAGAGGAAAACTGAAGGTAAAAGAACAGGTTTTAAGGCTAAAGAGAGCGGATGGAAGCATCATTGAGACGGATGAAGAGATCTGCAAAGAATTGAACAAGGAGTTTCAGTCAGTATTTACAGTAGAAAATACCCCACCCCCTCAGATTGCAGTGATAGAAGCTCAAGGGCCGGTATTAGAGAATATCAACCTTGCAGCCACAGAGGTATGCAAAGCGCTGATGGATTTAGATGTTCATAAAGCTACAGGTCCCGATGACATATCCCCTCATGTGCTTATAAAATGTGCAAACACAATATCAGTGGCGCTAAGTATCATATTTAAGGAGTCACTGGAGTCGGGGGAGATTCCAAGATGCTGGAAACAAGCAAATGTAATACCTATCTTCAAAAAGGGAAGGAGGGATACGGCTCTGAACTATAGACCAGTTTCCTTGACCAGCATAGTTTGCAAAGTTATGGAGAAACTACTAAGGAAACATATCTCTCTTCACTTGGAATCCTTCAACTTTTTGTCAGTGAGGCAACATGGCTTCAGAGAAGGTAGATCAACAGTAACAAACTTATTAGAATTTTATGATGAGGTAAGCCAAATCTTACAGGAAAGAGAGGGCTGGGCAGATTGCATATTCCTAGACTTCCAGAGAGCGTTTGACACTGTTCCACATGGGAGACTTATCAATGGCTAGAATAGGTGGAAATGTTTTGGAATGGATAAAAACTTACTTAGAAGGAAGGGAACAGAGGGTTAGAGTAAGACACTCAGTGTCTGAATGGAGAAGAGTTAGTAGTGGAGTTCCACAGGGTTCAGTTTTAGGGCCACTTTTGTTCCTTGTATATGTAAATGACCTACCAGAGTCTGTAAATTCATTCATGAATATGTTTGCAGATGATGCAAAGATTGTGAAGAAAGTAAAAAACGAGAACAATGGTAGAGAACTTCAGGAGGATCTAAATAATCTGCATGAGTGGTCAGAAAAGTGGCTAATGAAATTCAATACTTCAAAATGTAAGGTAATGAGAATGGGTACAAGTGCAAGAAGGCCCAAGCTTGACTACTCGGTGGCTGGAGTACAACTTCAAGAGACAGAAAATGAGAGAGATCTAGAAGTAAACATACTGGCAGATTTGTCTCCAGAAATACATATAAATGGCATAGTAAGGGCAGCATATGCATTCTCATCAAATGTAAGGGTAGCCTTCAGGCACATGGACAAGGAAATGTTCAGAAATATTTATGTAACCTATGTGAGGCCAAAACTCGAATATGCAGCCCCCTTTTGGAATCCGCACTTGAAAAAGCACATAGCTAAGCTTGAAAAAGTTCAAAGACATGCCACGAAACTGGTGCCAGAAATACGCAATCTCAGTTATGATGAGAGGCTGAGGGAATTAGACTTACCATCACTCGAAGCTAGAAGAGTGAGGGGGGATATGGTGACAGTCTTTAAATTCCTTCATGGTTATGATAGAGTGGATAGGGATCGATATTTTGATATGGCTGGCTCTAGAACTAGAGGTCATAGTTTGAAGCTTCGTAAGAAAACTTGTTTGCAGGATGTAAGGAAATACTTTTTCAGTGTAAGAGTAGTTGATAATTGGAATTGGCTAAGCGAGGAGGTAGTTAATGCTATCTCAATCCATAGTTTTAAGGACAGGTATGATAAGTATCACTAAGTATAAAATGGAACCTCTCAGGAGACGGGAAGATACGAGCTTTGGGCTCTTTCCCGTAAACACAATTAGGTAATCACAATTAGGTAATCACACACACACACACACACCCAGAGGGTTTTCTGTATCTTCTTTCTAAAGAGAAATATTCCACCCATTAGTATCGAACAGAAGGTGTCTGGCCACGATTAAAATTCATCAATTCTCAACCCCCATCATCAAGACTGATTTAATCAAGTGGAAACTAATATTTGATATTTGGCGCTCGCTTCAAGGAAGACTTAAAGGGGATGATGTCTTCACCTTTCCTAAACTCTCTTCTATATCTGATTTATTATTCAAGATAAGTTTATTTAGCATCAAAGGTAATGAATTGCTCGTCAAGTTCTACCTTTAACTTCATTAGTGTTACTCAGGTGATTAAATATACTGAATAATTTATTACTTAAAAAAAGTAATTGTTTTTTTTTCATTGTTTTCTTGTTTTCTATTGTTTTCTTTTTATTGTTTTCTTTTTTCATTGTTTTCTTGTTTTCTATTGTTTTCTTTTTCATTGTTTTCTTTTTTTGATGTCGGCTAACCCCCAATTAAAGGGGGGTAACAGCCAAGGTAGATAGATAGAAAAACATAATTCTTTTCTGTAATTGTGAAAATAGATTTTAAATGCTATCTGGATCGAGACAAGAAACAAAAGCATTTATTAAAAAAGTTTCTAAATTTCACCTTAACATTCATCGCATCGTATGACTTCCGATTGTGGGAATTATTAGTAAGCAATAATGTAAATATATTTTCTTCCTAACTTGGTTTAGATTTAATTCTCTGGTATGTCCATTAAGTAGGAATATGCACTTGGTTCCGGTTTTACGTCACGGACTCCCTTTTTAACCAAGGGCTAGGACGGTTGCCTGCTTCCGTAGGACTTTGTTTTGGCAGATGTAATCGTTACCCTGAGTGCATACCCTTGCTAACCTCAGACCGTGACGGGGCGTGAACCCTCGACATGACGCCTCAGAGTCGCGGATGCTACCGCTTGAGCCACGGTGACTACTAAGTAGGAATATACACTAATGTGTTATATCACCGTATTAAGGAAATTTGAAATTAGATATTTAGTGTCATAAATGAAATATATTTCACTGGTTTGAAACCTTCGAATTATCACAAAAACTAACGAAGATTAGTTTAAGTAATAAAATAAAGACTAATTCGTCATATTTGATCTTACAGATAACTAGATTTTTTAGTATTGCTGAATAAATTTTTGAGAGAACGCGTGCAAATCGAGCATGCAATATAACATATATGCATGATCCTGTTACGATTGTAACGTTAATTAGTTAATCACTCATAGAGAATCATCATATTATGCACTCTTTGGTATCTTCGCTAATTAATAGAGTCTAACTCTCACCAAGGGGATCCCGAAGGCGACTCCCTAGGGAGCCTCGTACAGTTCCTCTTCGCCAAAGCTACCTGGGGTAGAGGAAGTGATATAGCTTGCGTAGAACCTCCAGCTAATTATGCTGGGTGTACGTCACTCAAGTGCCAGAGGTATTGGACTGAACAGATTTGTCTCGAGTTGGGGTTCCGTAATAAGGTGATCGCCACACATGTCTATTATAAAAACTGAGAATCTTTGACGTTTCTCAACCTTCAGTTTTACTTTTACTCGTCTTTCTCTATTCCAGCTGAAAATAAAGTGAATTCTAAAAAAAAAAATAATAATAAAATATAAAAAAAAATAATAATAATAATAATAATAATAATGAAAAAGTTTACTCTTTATATTAAAACAAAACTAGGATACACCACATTTACCACTTTTCTTAGGAAATACTATTCAAATATCTTTTCGCAAAGTGTTATGTTGTATATCAGATGATAAGACATGTGTATATAGAATTTTTGCTTCGAAACACGAACTCCCAAGTTCAACTCCCGAATGTTGCTGCTAATACAGATTATCTCTTCACTAGAGCCAGTTAGGGAAAAGGGTATGGCTGGTGATGAATCAGAACTGAACTGCTGTTGGCTATTGGGCTGTGGCACTCCAGCAGTGCCATCTGAACGGTCGCTAGCTCCCTCGTCATTGCCCATAGAGCAAAGTATTCCCCGTATTGTTTCTTTTTTTATGTCGGCTACCCCCCAATGGGGGAAACAACCAGATTATATAATAGATAATAGTAGTATGTTATTTAACAGTGTAATCGCAAAGAATATCAAATGCAGTGACTTTCAAATGGAACTGCAAAAGGCATAAACACACTAACTGATGCATCCTTAAAAACAGACCTGCATCCAAATTAGAGAGGCATGAAGGGTATGTCATAACTGTTATGAAAGAAATCCATAGACATATGATAGTCCTTGCAATTTCTGTCACATTTAAGAAATTATTTCACTGAGAAAACAAATTAATTCACTTCTGCAAAGAGGTTTTGTTTAACCCAGAGAATGGAATCAAAGTTGCTATTGTGAAATGTCTAATGGTTATAGCAGTAATTCCCAACCTTTACACCTTGGAGAAATCCTTGTAATAATTTTTCATATTCCAAGGAACCCCTGTATATAGTATTCTAATATATATATATATATATATATATATATATATATATATATATATATATATATATATATATATATATATATATATATATATATATATATATATATATATATATATATATATATATATATATATATATATATTTATATATATATATATATATATATATATATATATATATATATATATATATATATATATATATATATATATATATATATATATATATATATATATATATATATATATATATATATATATATATATATATATATATATAGATATATATATATATATATATATATATATATATATATATATATATATATATATATATATATATATATATATATATATATATATATATATATATATATATATATATGTGTGTGTGTGTGTG
>JAXCGZ010000013.1:220000-232500 GCA_037179515.1 Halocaridina rubra
TCACAAAAGATGTCATACATTTCTTGTACAGATTTGTTGTAAAATAAGGTTCTCCAGTCAAGAACATCAAAAAGCTCATTCATTTTGATGTAATCTCCTTTCGGATAGTTCCTCCTCATGTCCTCAGTGCCTCTACTCTCAGGAAGAATATCTTCAATGATATACTCCATCAACAACACACAGTGGTCACTCTTTCCAATTGGTGGTTCATACTCAATTTTTTCAATATCCAACACATTATCTGTGAACACTAGATCAAGTAGTGATGGCTCATCCCCACCCCTGGCCCTTGTTGGTTCCATTACATGTTGGTGTAGGAAATTCCCTTGTACGCAATCTAGGAATCTTGCCCCGAATGAGTCCTCACCACTGTGTGGGTCAAGATTTATCCAATATATCTCTTTATGATTAAAGTCTCCCATAATCAAAATCCTACATTTTTTTTCCCGTGCCATGTTAACAACTGAGTTTATGACTTCAATAGTACCTATATGACTTTCCTCATAAACTTCAAGCCTATTTTGGTTCCTTGGAGGGTTGTATACAACAGTTATTATAATGCTCTCTGACCCAGTATTTATGCGCGCAACAAGAAATTCCTTGAACTCACTTTCTATAGCCAAGTTTATTTCTTCAACTTGAATCCTCTCACTTATGAGCAGTGCTATCCCTCCACCAGTCCTCTCAGATCTTTCAACCCTTAGTATTCTGAAGCCCTTAGGAAAAACTGTGACATTGTTTATGTCCTCACTCAACTTAGTCTCTGTAATTGCTACTATATCTGCCTTACTGTTGTGAATCCTATCTTTTAATTCTACTGCCTTACCAGCTAATCCATCAGCATTTGTGTATAACAATCTTAATGAGGCCCCATCCCCTAATCTTCAGTCATTTTCTTCTTTATCTCCCCTTTGTCTGGAAGAACTCTGAAATGAAAATTTTTCTTCTCTTCTTCATTTCTTTCATCATTTAACCTTCTTGCCTCTTGCAACAAGTTTTTGATCTTTCCCATCTCTTCCTGTGTTCTGTATCGTCTAATGAACACTTCTTTGAATTCTTGAAGGTCTTTTAGACTTTTTTTTCTCAACAATAGTTCCCTACATGTTTCCCCTCTCTCAAAGGTTACTTTCGTTGGTCTCGGCTTTCCTTCCCTCGAATATTTACCTAGTTGGTGTATGTTTACAATATCCTCAGGACCACATACTACTCCAAGCTTTCTTATCAGGTCTACAACCCTAGCTTTATTTTCTTCAAGTCTCCCCTGCCATGTTGGCTCCTGGGATTCGCTTATGCCTGAGATTACCACTGTCTTCTCCTTATCAAGTGCCTGTCTGATGAGGGGGTTTGCCCTTTCCATCACAACGTCTTTCATTTTTTCGATTACTGTCTCTTTATAGTCAACTGTTTGTATGTTTTCCAGTGCCACCACCTTTACAGCCTCTTTTACTGCCACATTCCCCTTTAGTGCATCAGCAAAGGAAGTTTTCATGGCATCATTTTCCATATTCAGCTCCTGGAACTCTTTTCTGAACTATTCAATGTTTTCCTTAATCTGGACATTCCAAGCAGCAATCTCGTCTCTCTCAGAAGAGAGCAGTGAACTAACATCTAATTCCTTTAGGTTGTCATTCAGCTGTTTGTTTTTATCTTCTTGTTTAGAAATTCTAGATTCTAGTTGACTCTTTTCCCCTTCCAGCTTCTTTATTCTTTTTTCTAGTTCCTTTCTCTCCTGCCCTTGTGCTTTATTTGCTTCCTCCAAAGATCTTATTTGCTCTCTGAGTGTTTCATTCTCTTTCATTTCTCCATCCATATTCCGAATTTTTTCATCAAGGCTTATAACCATTGCCTCTAAATTCCTGATTTTCTGTTTAAGTCTCCTAATGGCTACCCCACCTACCGACCCATGGATGGGGGAGGTTTGGGACAGAGATGGCCTCATTTTTATGTTCTCCCTCTCACAGAATATAGAAAGAAGAAGAGAAAGAGGAAAAAAAAAGAGAGAAACTTTTATTTAAGCTTCACACAGAATTTTTATATCTCCATATAAGTGCTATTTAGTGACTCAATTTATCTCTTTTCTGGTAACACACATCTTAACTTAAAAACTTGACCATGGTAATTTAAAAAAAAAAATTGCAACAAAACAAAAGTCAAACCTGAAGAAAAATTCGAATTTGTGTCTGAGGAGGCAGCCACCTGTTTCTGCTATATATTCTTCCTAACTGATAAACTCACTTGCTAACCAAGATATGTTATCACAGGATTAGACTTTACATTTAACTCAATATATATACAAAATAAAAAAAAATAGTAAAAGAGAAAGCTAAAAGAAAAGCAAGAAAAATTAAGAAAATAAAACAGCTGTACTACTTGGCAACTTAACTCAGTACTGTTGACAGGTGGATATTTGGTATTTTTTTTTTATTATTCATTTTTTTCGTGTATCAAGCTAACTAACAAGTTAATATAAATGGGAAGTGTGTGTGATTACCTAATTGTGATTACCTAATTGTGTTTACGGGAAAGAGCCCAAAGCTCGTATCTTCCCGTCTCCTGATCGGTTCCATTTTTAGACTTAGTGTGTGTGTGTGTGTGTGTGTGCATATATATTTCTTTCCACACATACACGCATATATATATATATATATATATATATATATATATATATATATATATATATATATATATATATATATATATATATATATATAGAAAAATATATGATCTATCCATTAAAACGCGATATCAAGATAAGCTAAACTTTCTCTCCATAGTTAACTCTCTTTCCTGAAGTCATTTTGAAACTTAGAAGCAGCGTGTATATAAATGGTGCCCTTTTTCTGAGTTCTTTCGCAACTAAAGAATTGGAGAATCGTCAACAGGCATTTAGCATATATGATATCCACGTCCGTAGTTCGCGCTGGAACTAATAATAAAAGACATAATGGGAGCCTTAAATGAAGTATTTCTTTTCAAAGCATATGAATAAATCCTCATTGGGCAATCTTTTTTTCTTTTTCTTTATACTAAGATGGAATTCATTATGAAAATTAGGTCTTATCTTGCTCTTAGAAAGCGATATTAATAATAAAAAAAAAACAGTTAAATATTTTGCTCAGGAAGACGATTAAATATGAAAAAAAAAAATTGGCTCAGGGAGAAGTGACACAGTAAATATTAATTATATTTTGACTGGCCATCTAACATTAGTTTGTGAAATACACTGTGCAACCCAATAAAATATCACAAAATACTTGCCACGCATCGCTAGAAAGTCAACAATGGAAAAAAAAGGCGTAAAAGCACTAATTTGATCTAAAATAGAGATGGATTGTTTTGTCTACTGTAAGAAATATAAGTGGTAGATGGTTCAGGAAATTAGGGAAGGGAAAAGTATGTGTGAAAAGTTGATCTTCCTTGAAATATTTAAGAAGGAAACCTATGGGATTGGATACTGGAAACAGACTCCGACATGCGACTTGGAAACATCACTTAGAGAAGCTATCCCGAGTGTAAACTAAAGTACCTTTTAATCATACAGATTCCACCGCGACTGAGGAGTCAGGTCGAGGGTTCGCGCCCCGTCACGGCCTGAGGTTAGTAAGGGCATGCACTCAGGGTGAGGATTACATCTGCCAATACAAGTCCTTCGCAAGAAGGCAACTGTCCTAGCCCTTGCTAGAAAAGGGAGTCCGTGACGTAAAACCGGAACAAACAAATGAATTTTTTTCATTCTTTATGCTTTATCCCGCCACTTTTAGCAATTGGCTAAAAAAAAGATGGACGAAATATATCAGCAAGGCAAAGCAATTAGCTGTTCAAAAAAAATCATAATTTAAAAAAATCAGTAAGTTCAATTCTTCTTCTTCGTCTACATCTTTTCCCACTTACTAATATCAGTAAGTTCAGTAACATCAACAATAGCAATAGTGAAGATGAAAAAGAATACAAAGCTAAAACTAAAAACGAAAAGAAAAAAAATTGGCAAAGAAGACAAAGAAGAAGAAAAATATGCGTGGTGCAGGCATAAGATTAAACATGACTCAGTAAATCTTCATTATAGTTTGACTGGCCATCGAATGTTAATTTATGAAATACCCATTGCAACTAATAAAAGATCAGAAAGAAAGAAAAAATTAAAGAAGAAGAAAAAGAAGATGAAGAAGAAGAAGAAGAAGAAGAAGAAGAAGAAGAAGAAGAAGAAGAAGAAGAAGAAGAAGAAGAAGAAGAAGGAGGAGGAGGAGGAGGAGGAGGAGAAGAAGAAGAAGAAGAAGAAGAAGAAGAAGAAGAAGAAGAAGAAGAAGAAGAAGAAGAAGAAGAAGAAGAAGAAGAAGGAAAATAAAGAATTGAGAAGAAGAAGAAGAAGAAGAAGAAGAAGAAGAAGAAGAAGAAGAAGAAGAAGAAGAAGAAGAAGAAGAAGAAGAAGAAGAAGGAGGAGGAGGAGGAGGAGGAGGAGGAGGAGGAGGAGGAGAAGAAGAAGAAGAAGAAGAAGAAGAAGAAGAAGAAGAAGAAGAAGAAGAAGAAAAGTTTTTATTCTAATTTTTTATGCACGTGTTACCACCTTAAGACAGTTTTTTTTTTCCTCAGCAGCTCCTCCTATACCCATTTAATCTACTCGTCGCTATTCTTATCTGCGTGTCTTTCCTATCACTCTTATCTCTCTCCCTCCCTTTCCGATCTAACCTTTAAGACTCTGTCTATCCACTTTTCTAAGGCCAAAAAGGCAACGCCCACTGGAGTCTTTGCTACACAGAAAGGTAATTAGGAAGGCGAGTCTCCTTCCTTGGCCCTTGGCCAAATGGATTGATTTCTGATGCATGCTTGTCCATTACCATTATCTGATCTCTCCACCGACCATTTCTCTTACTCAGTCTTACTTTATGATCCTTATTAAAGATTTTCCCACTTCAATTTCCATATTAAGATAGATTACTTAAAAGTTAGTTACCTCTTATGATAAGTGCATATGCATTCTTATATATATATATATATATATATATATATATATATATATATATATATATATATATATATATATATATATGTGTGTGTGTGTGTGTGTGTGTGTGTGCGTGTGTGTGTGTGTGTGTGTGATTACCTAATTGTGATTACCTAATTGTGTTTACGGGAAAGAGCCCAAAGCTCGTATCTTCCCGGCTCCTGATCGGTTCCATTTTAGACTTAGTGATACTTATCATACCTGTCCTTAAAACTATGGATTGTGTGTGTGTGTGTGTGTGTGTGTGTGTGTGTGTGTGTGTGTGTGTGTGTGTGTGTGTGTGTGTGTGTGTGTGTGTGTGTGTGTGTGTGTGTGCTTGCCTAATTTTTTTTACCGGAAAGAGCCCTATGCTCGTAACTCCCGTCTCCTGGTCGGTCACATTTTTAGACACCTTGAAACTATGAATGCAGTTAGCATTTACTTTCTCTCATAGCAAATTCCAGTCTGCAACTGCTCTTTGACTGAAAAATACTTCTTTCCATCCTGCAAAGAAGTTTTCTTTCGTAGCTTCTAAGTATGACATCTAGTTATGGAGCCGCCCATGAAGGAATTTAAAAAACATTCCCATATCCTACCTCTTCCTTCTAGCTTCAAGTGATGGTAAGTCTAACACCCTCAGCCTTTCTTCATAAGTTTTCCTTCTTCTTTTATATGCTTTTTTAACATGCGGCCTCCTTAAGAGTGCTAGATTTTCAAGCTTTGGATCACATAAGTCACACAAAATAATTCTGAATATTTCCTTATCCATGTTCCCGAAGGTTTCTCTTGCATTTTCTAAGAAAGCATATGCCATTTTTTTTATGAGTGTGACACCAGGACAGGCAGAAACTGACCTCATCAGTAAAGGCCCTGGCACTAGAAAATATCAAGACGAAGGAAAAGAAAGAGGTTAAGGACAAGGCAGAGATGAGGTAATGTCACACAAAGGAAAACGACAGACAGAAAAAAGCAGAGGACACAGAGATATGGAGGACTAGGCCCTGAGATGACGATAGATCTGCTACTGTGTATATGCATTTCCGGAGACAAATCTTCCTAAACGTTTTTACCAATAAGTCCTTCGTTCTCTGTCTCTTGAAGTTCCGTGCCTGGTAGTGAGTACTCCAATGTGAGTTTTCTTGCACACTTGCATATTCTCATTACCTTACATATTGAAGTATTGAATTTCATTTTCCACTTTTTTGACCACTCAAGTAGATTATTTAGGTCCTCCTGAAATTCTCTTTGTTCTCGTCTTTTGTTCTCCACATCTTTTCATCATCCGCAGACATTCTCCGGTAAAAGAAGAAGAAGAAGATGAACAAAAGTGTGTTTATGTTTATGTTTGTAGTGAGCCCTATGCTCGTAACTCCCCTCCTCCTGGTCAATTTTATATAATTGATACCATTACTAATATTTCTTAATAAAAGTGTAAAAGCATTTAGAATTTACATTTTCTTCGCATAGTGCGATCCATTTATCTATTGTTTGTACACTAAAAAGTACTTCCTCAGGTCCTGCAAGACAAGTTCCGGTTTTACGTCACGGACTCCCTTTTCTACCAAGGGCTAGGACGGTTGCCTTCTTGCAAAGGACTTGTTTTGGCAGATGTAATCCTTACCCTGAGTACATGCCTTTGCTAACTTTAGACCGTGACGGGGCGCGAACCCTCGACCTGACGCCTTAGAGTCGCGGACGTTACCGCTTGAGCCACGGTGACTACTCTTCCTCACTTCCTCAGGTCCTGCAAGACAGTTTTGTTATAGAGCTTCGAATTGCTCCCCATCAGCCATGGAGGAATATACAAACAGTTGCCACGCCCCCTTTTAGTTCTACTAGGTTCAAGTGGCGGAAAGTTTATCTCATTCACTCTCTCTCCTCGAAATTGAGATTTCTTATCTCTATCACCAACTTTGTAGCATGTATCTCAGCTTTTTCAAATTTGTTTAAATTTTTTTCTCAAGTTTCGGATTCCAGATGGGTGCTGCATTTTTATTCTTAGAGCTCACAAAAATTATATAAAGTATAGCTGAACAAATTTGTGTCCACTTCCCTGAAGGTCGCCCTCATAGTGTTGATGAATGCATACACTGCTTTTACTATAAGCGGTTCTGCTCTTGCCACATGATAGTGGATGGATAGTTTGTCAGTAGATCTGTGGTGTTCGCTAGATTTTGTTTTTTATATCTTTCAAATAAAGCGTAGTTTATCTGCATGCAGAACTATTTTACATGAATAAAGCCCAATCTAGTTATTTCGTAAATATGAACATAACCGGATATCATTATTCAAATTATAGTTTGATTTTTACAAATCAATAGTAAATGAAAAAGGGCAGGCTTGGTTATTGTGAAAAAATGGCTGCGTGTGGTGTAGAATTTTATAACACTGACGTGGATCAAAGTGTTTATTATGTCAATCTGTTTATCATATCACAGTGTGATTTAATAAGTTAGTTGTGAATCACAGAAATACTCGAATTTAGTCATACTAATTTTTATAGAAATACAGCATACATCTTATCAGTTTATATACAAATTAAAACAAATTATTACGAGGACGTAGAATTTTAACTTTCACTATTTCGGCCGAGGGAAATATCCACGTGTAGCCAGATGTCGGGTTTCCACACTAGCAGACGAAATTCTACAAAACGGCATCGCTGTTTCCTATACATGATTGTTCCGGTTTTACGTTATGGACTCCCTTTTCAACCAAGGGCTAGGTTGCCTTCTTGCAAAGGACTTGTTTTGGCAGATGTAATCGTTACTCTAAGTGCATGCCCTTGCTAATCTCAGACCGTGACGGGGCGCAAACCCTCGACCTGACGCCTCAGAGTCGCGGACGCTACCGTTTGAGCAACGGTGACTACCCGCTATTTCCTGTACCACACTATATAAATTTCTGAAGACACATTCATAAATAGAGTTACCAGTGAACTTTTTGTGTAACATACTCTTGAAATTTCTCTCTTGCTGTTGAAGACCTAAACGTGAGGCTTTTTGTGTCTAAATTTTGAGGCATTGAATCTCATTTATCATTTATCTAACGACTCATTCAGACTGTTCAAGTCTTTCTGCACTTCTTTACATCTATTTTCATATTTTACTCTACCCATAAGCTTTGCATCGCATGCAGGCATGTTGAAAATACACGGTATATATATATATATATATATATATATATATATATATATATATATATATATATATATATATATATATATATATATATATATATATATATATATATATATATATATATATATATATATATATATATATATATATATATATACAGTTTTTATGAGTGTGACACTGGGACAGGAAATAAAATTGCTCTCATCGGGCCCGGGGACCAAGAATACATTGACATGAAAATGTAGCAGCTTAAGGACATGCCAAATATAAGAAAATGGTACACTAAAGGAGAAGGATAGGCTGAAAAACTAGTCGAAGTAATTACAACCTAGATATGACAGGATTAGACTCTGAGATGGAGATAGAGCAGTTTTTTGAAGGAAGAAAATTATAATTTATAGGTAAGACAGAAGGAGGAAGAGAATTCCAGAGTTTGGATGTGGAAGGGAAGAAACAGCCACTGCACCCACCAATCCGAGAGATACAAATTTCCACACAGTACTTGTGAGACGAGGCTGCTTGGCGAGTGTTCCTCGGCCTCGCCTTCGGGAGAGAGATGCAACTTGCCAGCTCTTCAAAGCAGCGATGGAAGTAGTATCGATAGGGAAGAGAAAGGGATGATACATTACCGCGAAGAGAAAGAGGATTCACATTAGAAGTTAGAGAAGGGTCAGAGATTCAACCCTATCAAAGAGATAAGTATAAGAAGAAGCACCCCTAATGAGAGAAGTATTCTTGGCAGGGACGGATAAGACCTTAATAGATTTTAGTAGCTGAAAAGAGGAAAAGGATTGACGAAAACGAAACTGAACTCCCAATCTTTTAGTTGCAATTTTGAAATTTGGATTATATGACTTCCTAAGACAAATTAGGGGTTATCTGAATTCCGAATATATTAATGGAATTAATAGAGTGAATGTCGTTGTTCTCGTAGACAAAGGGGTCTACCAGGAGGGGAAGAAGATAAAGAGAAAGCGGAAACTGTGTCTTCGAGGCATTAAATGTTACTAGATTTTAGTTGCCCCTCTCAGATACTCACTTTCAATCGGAGTTGAGGGTTGAAAAAAAAGTTATACGAAAATGGTTATGAGTAACAGATGAAGGTCGTGAAGAGAAGGCAGAAGGAAAATGCAGGGTAGAATCGTCGTTAAAGGCGTGGAGAACAGGGGAAGATGGGACTGGAAAACATCGTTGATGAAAAAAAGGAACAGAATAGCTGAAAGAACACATCCATGTGGAACACCACTGGTAACTGGGAATGAGCTAGATGTTCCTCCGGCAACAATCACAGATATATATTGTTCAGAAAAAAAACTGAAAATCAGTGAACAGAAAAAAAGGGGTAAAGCCATAAGCAGAAAGTTTGGCCAACAGAACCTTGTGCCTTAGAGATATCAAGGGCGACGACAAAGGATTCCCCACAGTTCTTCAAGATGATCGTACTTGAGTGAGATAGAACAGGATGGCACTACTGGATCCTGCCTTGCAGAAGCCGTATTGATGATCGAAAATAAGCGATTTAGATTCAAGATGTTTCATGAAGTGAGACTTGAACAAAGCTTTGAATACTGTAGCGATAACAGATATTAGGGCAATTGGTTGGTAGTTGAATAGTATAAAATGGTTATCTTCCTTAGGAACAGGCTAAACTACAACTTGCTTGCAAGATGAAGGACTGATGTTGGTTGAGAGATTGAGACAAAAATGACGATAAAGCACAGTACCCGGTTCATCTCCAAGCTCCTTCAGGAACCTTGCATTGATGCCGTCGGGTCTGATATAGGTGAAGAAACTAAGAGTTCTACTTGGAAAAAAAAAATAGGCGAGAGCGTAGTGTTTGAGAGACTTAAAGTACGAGCGTCAAGTGCGCTGGGCTTCCCATACTACTACCAAATTTCTGTCTGTATAAACTTCCGTTAAATATGAAATCGTTCTCAGTTGCTCATAGCGTAATTTAATGGTTTGTTTCAACCCTAGTGGAAATTGTTCAGCAAAAGGAGTCAATTTAATACGAAGGAGCTGCAAAATATCATCTACTTGAAATTTAGTGATTATAGATTCTACATCTAATCTAAAGAGCTTTCCAGGAATGTTTGAGCTATAAACCTGTCATTAGTCATTAGAATGTTTGGGATGAAAGGGAGAAAAATATGATCTATCAATAAACCAATGAAATATTTTATAATGGACTTTTTGAATATTCAAAAATAGAATTTATCAAACCATCGATTACCCTGCTCAGAAAGTATTAAAAATCTTCTCGATCAGTTGGACAGAAATGATCAAGTTATATTTACTTATCCGAACACTATTGGTTCCTCAATAATGAACATATATGGAAATGAAAAAGAATAGCAGGAAATATTTACAATTAACTGCAGATCTTGTGACAATTTTACATTGGTCAAATGGGCCGAAATGGGCCAAAAAATATTAGAATACAAAAGAGCTGCGCATTATGGTGCTGAAAGTTCAGCTATATTTGCGTTAACTGAAGTGAATCATCATTGTTATAGAAGAGTTCTGGTTTTACGTCACGGACTCCCTTTTCTACCAAGGGCTAGGACGGTTCCCCTCTTACGAAGGACTTGTTTTGGCAGATGTAATCGTTACCCTAAGTGCATGACTTTGCTAACCTCAGACCGTGACGGGTCGCAAACTCTCGACCTGACGCCTCAGAGTCGCGGACGCTACCGCTTGAGCCACGTCATTGTTACAGAAGAGTAACTTTCAATAAAGTAGAAATATACTTGAATTAGCTTTAATAGAGAAACGGAAACCTTAGAATTATCAAAAGAATGGTGGAAATCTGAAATGGTAGATGAAAGATATATAAAGTTCGTTAAGAAGTTTATCCTTACTAACCGTCCACATGACTTCAGATCTGATGCACCTTCCATAGTGGATACTCCTGGAATTTATCCCAAACATCATTCCCTCCTTCATATTCTGAAACTTTTTACTTTCAATATTAATTTGTTTCATTTGTGCCTGATGAGGACCGTAGTTCGGTCGTAATATATTGTACATATTTTTTACTTGGTGTTATATATATATATATATATATATATATATATATATATATATATATATATATATATATATATATATATATATATATATATATATATATATATATATATCAAATAAACACCTTACCCTACGTGAAAACATGAATAATTTTTACCCCGAACGAGACTTATACATAGGACACATAAGGACTGTGCGAAGGCGTTCAGATAGAATGCGTTCATTCCTAGTATAACAGATAAAAGCTGTAAGGTTTGTTTCCCTTATAGACCTTCTATGGTGTAGTTGGTAGCGCCTTTGCACTGTAATTATGCGACCTAGGTTCAAGTCTCGGTCAGGGTAAAAATTATTCATGCTTTCACATACGATGATGTGCTTATTTGATTATTATTTATTTTTATGAGTGTGACACCGGGACAGGCAGAAACTACCCTCATCAGTAAAGGCCCGGGCACGAAAAAAAACCTAGGCGAAGGAAAATAAAAAGGTTAAGGACAAGGCAAAGATGAGGTAATGTCACACAAAGGAAAACGACAGACAGAAAAAAAACAATCAAATTACAGAGGACCCAGAGATATGGAGGACTAGGCTCTGAGATGACAATAGATCTGCTTTTTGAAGGATGAGAGGTCATAAGAATTAGGAAAGACAGAAGGAGGAAGAGAGTTCCAGAGTCTGGAGGTAGATGGGAAGAAGCAGTCGCTGCACCGACCAATCCGCGAGCTACAAATCTCCACACAGTACCTGTGAGATGAGACCGCTTGGCGAGTGTTAAGCAGCCTCGGCAGTGAGGGAGGGATGCAACTCGCCAACTCATCAGAGCAGTGATGGAAGTAGTAGCGATAGAAGAGCTAAATGGAAGATACCTTTCGGCAAAGAGAGAGAGAATCCAGATTAGAAGTAAGAGAAGGATCATTAATGAGTCTGACTGCCTTAGATTCAACCCTATCGAGAAGATAAGTATAAGAAGAAGCACCCCAGATGTATGAGCAGTATTCTAAGCAGGGACGGATAAGACCTTTTTAAGTTTTAAGTAACTGCAAAGGGGAAAAGCAATGACGAAAGCGAAACAAAATCTCCAATTTATTGGATGAAGATTTAGAAATTTGGATTATGTGACTCCTCCAAGACAAGTTAGAGGCTATATGGATTCCTAATATATTGATGGAGTTAAGAGGGTAAATTTCATTAGTTTCGAAGACAATAGGGTTATCAGAAGGAGAAGAAGATAAAGAGATAGCCAGAAACTGTCTTGGAGGCATAAAATTTAACTAAATTTTGAGTACCCTACTCAGATACTCTCTGCAAATTGGAGTTAAGAGTAGAGGAAAGAGTGATACGAGATTGATTAC
>JAXCGZ010000013.1:237500-260000 GCA_037179515.1 Halocaridina rubra
ACTGTAAAAAGACCTCTTGCGTTTTTTAAAGATTTACTGTATGTCACCGATAATGTGATGGCAGCAAAAAAAAAAAAAAAGTGTCATTTAGTTTTGCGAGAATAAGTACCTACAACATACTCATTTTATATCCCTTCTCACGCTTTCATTCTTCATTAAAAACTCATGTCATACATTTGAATCAGCAATTATTATTGATCTTATATATATATATATATATATATATATATATATATATATATATATATATATATATATATATATATATATATATATATATATATATATATATATATATATATATATATATATATATATATATATATATATATATATATATATATATATATATACAGACAGAAAGCCACTGGGAAATATAGAATATAGCAATGGACTATGCGCTTTCGAATATTTCAAATATAAATCCTCAAGGCGTATATATATATATATATATATATATATATATATATATATATATATATATATATATATATATATATATATATATATATATATATATATATATATATATATATATATATATATATATATATATATATATATATATATATATATATATATATATATATAAGAATAATTAGAGTAATAATATCTGACCTTCATATGTATGACATATAAGTTTTTCTGTATGCATTTAGACTTAAAAAGTGGTATGAACTACGTATATTATAAGTACTTGTTGAAGTACAGATAAATTACACGCCTTTTTTTCTTTTTTTTTTTTTGCTTCCAGTGTATTATAACTGAAATACTTGCAAATCATCACAGACGTAGAAGTCTTTCCGCACTAGTGACCAAATTAGAGGACGAGAGAGTTATTATATGCCAGCTGATTAAAGGAAAGTAAAATAAATGACATCCACTCCTGTGTATTTATCGCATTTTGCATAGCCAGAATAGAAGTAGAGGGTTCGTGTGTCTGTGTAAACGTGTTTTTACCCATCGTTCAGGGATATTTCAGGGCAATCCAGTTTACGTAGGTTTTTGCTTTCGTGTTATTTGTAATATTCCATTCTCCTTAAAAGATCCTATGAATTAACGCAACACCCTGAATGTTGTCATTCACATCAAGCAATTATAGAATTCCACGTGTTGTATGACTGCGTAATATATATATATATATATATATATATATATATATATATATATATATATATATATATATATATATATATATATATATATATATATATATATATATATATATATATATATATATATTCTTTCTTCTATATCTGCATCTTATCCTGCTTCTTAGTAGGTTCAATGTTCCTGACAGCTCTCTCCCACTTAACACCGTCATATACATCATCTTCTGACAGATACGCTCACACACACAGACACTCACACGTGTTTATATATATATATATATATATATATATATATATATATATATATATATATATATATATATATATATATATATATATATATATATATATATATATATATATATATATATATATATATATATATATATATATATATATATATATATATATATATATATATATATATATATATATATATATATATATATATATATATATATATATATATTATATATATATATATATATATATATATATATATATATATATATATATATATATATATATATATATATATATACATATATATATATATATATATATATATATATATATATATATATATATATATATATATATATATATATATATATATATATATATATGAAAGTAAGCGCAAAATGTTAGTATACAGCACTAAATGGTAGGGAAGCCCATCAGTGAAACTACACAGAAAAAATAGCGCTATGTTTCGGTTCCAAACTGTGCTTGAGAAGGGATCCAGTTAGTATCCGAAATAAAGCGTATTTTTTTTTATGTATTATTTCACTGATGGGTTTCCTTACCATATATATATATATATATATATATATATATATATATATATATATATATATATATATATATATATATATATATATATATATATATATATATATATATGTGTGTGTGTGTGTGTGTGTGTGTGTGTGTGTGTGTGTGTGTGTGTGTGTGTGAGATTACCTAATTGTGATTACCTAATTGTGTTTACGGGAAAGAGCCCAAAGCTCGTATCTTCCCGTCTCCTGATCGGTTCCATTTTTAGACTTAGTGATACTTATCATACCTGTCCTTAAAACTATGGATTGAGGTAGCATTAACTACCTCCTCGCTTAGCGAATTCCAATTATCAACTACTCTTACACTGAAAAAGTATTTCCTTACATCCTGCAAACAAGTTTTCTTCCGAAGCTTCAAACTATGACCTCTAGTTCTAGAGCCAGCCATATCGAAATATCGATCCCTATCCACTCTATCATAACCATGAAGGAATTTAAAGACTGTCACCATATCCCCCCTTACTCTTCTAGCTTCGAGTGATGGCAAGTCTAATTCCGTCAGCCTCTCATCATAACCGAGATTGCGTATTTCTGGCACCAGTTTCGTGGCATGTCTTTGAACTTTTTCAAGCTTAGCTATGTGCTTTTTCAAGTGCGGATTCCAAAAGGGGGCTGCATATTCGAGTTTTGGCCTCACATAGGTTACATAAATATTTCTGAACATTTCCTTGTCCATGTGCCTGAAGGCTACCCTTACATTTGATAAGAATGCATATGCTGCCCTTACTACGCCATTTATATGTATTTCTGGAGACAAATCTGCCAATATGTTTACTCCTAGATCTCTCTCATTTTCTGTCTCCTGAAGTTGTACTCCAGCCACCGAGTAGTCAAGCTTGGGCCTTCTTGCACTTGTACCCATTCTCATTACCTTACATTTTGAGGTATTGAATTTCATTAGCCACTTTTCTGACCACTCATGCAGATTATTTAGATCCTCCTGAAGTTCTCTACCATTGTTCTCGTTTTTTACTTTCTTCACAATCTTTGCATCATCTGCAAACATATTCATGAATGAATTTACAGACTCTGGTAGGTCATTTACATATACAAGGAACAAAAGTGGCCCTAAAACTGAACCCTGTGGAACTCCACTACTAACTCTTCTCCATTCAGACACTGAGTGTCTTACTCTAACCCTCTGTTCCCTTCCTTCTAAGTAAGTTTTTATCCATTCCAAGACATTTCCACCTATTCTAGCCATTGATTGCAGCTTCCTAATAAGTCTCCCATGTGGAACAGTGTCAAACGCTTTCTGGAAGTCTAGGAATATGCAATCTGCCCAGCCCTCTCTTTCCTGTAAGATTTGGCTTACCTCATCATAAAATTCTAATAAGTTTGTTACTGTTGATCTTCCTTCTCTGAAGCCATGTTGCCTCACTGACAAAAAGTTGAAGGATTCCAAGTGAAGAGAGATATGTTTCCTTAGTAGTTTCTCCATAAGTTTGCAAACTATGCTGGTCAAGGAAACTGGTCTATAGTTCAGAGCCGTATCCCTCCTTCCCTTTTTGAAGATAGGTATCACATTTGCTTGTTTCCAGCATCTTGGAATCTCCCCCGACTCCAATGACTCCTTAAATATGATACTTAGTGCCACTGATATTGTGTTTGCGCATTTTTTAAGCACATGAGGGGATATGTCATCAGGACCTGTAGCTTTATGAACATCTAAATCCATCAGCGCTTTGCATACCTCTGTGGCTGTAAGGTTGATGTTCTCTAATACCGGCCCTTGAGCTTCTATCACTGCAATCTGAGGGGGTGGGGTATTTTCTACTGTAAATACTGACTGAAACTCCTTGTTCAATTCTTTGCAGATCTCTTCGTCCGTCTCAGTGATGCTTCCATCCGCTCTCTTTAGCCTTAAAACCTGTTCTTTTACCTTCAGTTTTCCTCTGATAAAGCTGTGGAAAAGCTTGGGATTTTCTTTCGCCTTCCTGGTGATGTCCCTCTCATAATCTTTCTCTGCCTCTCTCCTTTTACTTAGGTAGTCATTTCTTGCTCTTTTGTAGGTTTGCCAGGCATTTATGTTTTTTCTCCTCCTATACCTTTTCCAGCATTTGTCTCTCCACTCCTTAGCTCTTTTACACCCATTATCGAACCATTTCTCTCTGGCATGAATTACACCTACTTTGGTGACAGGTATGCAGCAATCTACAATCTTCCCATATTTCTCACAAAAGATGTCATACATTTCTTGTACAGATTTGTTGTAAAATAAGGTTCTCCAGTCAATAACTGCAAAACGCTCATTCATTTTGATGTAATCTCCTTTCTGATAGTTCCTCCTCATGTCCTCAGTGCCTCTACTCTCAGGAAGAATGTCTTCAATGATATACTCCATCAACAACACACAGTGGTCACTCTTTCCAATTGGTGGTTCATACTCAATATTTTCAATATCCAACACATTATCTGTGAACACCAGATCAAGTAGTGATGGCTCATCCCCACCCCTGGCTCTTGTTGGTTCCATTACATGTTGGTGTAGGAAATTCCCTTGTACGCAATCTAGGAATCTTGTCCCAAAGGAGTCCTCACCACTGTGTGGGTCAAGATTTATCCAATCTATCTCTTTATGATTAAAGTCTCCCATAATCAAAATCCTACATTTTTTCTCCCGCGCCATGTTAACAACTGAGTTTATGACTTCAATCGTACCTATATGACTTTCCTCATAAATTTCAAGCCTATTTTGGTTCCTTGGTGGGTTGTATACAACAGTTATTATAATGCTCTCTGACCCAGTATTTATGCGAGCAACAAGAAATTCCCTGAACTCACTTTCTATAGCCAAGTTTATCTCTTCAACTTGAATCCTCTCACTTATGAGCAGTGCTATCCCTCCACCAGTCCTCTCAGATCTTTCGACCCTTAGTATTCTGAAGCCCTTAGGAAAAACTGTGACACTGTTTATGTCCTCACTCAACTTAGTCTCTGTAATTGCTACTATATCTGCCTTACTGTTGTGAATCCTATCTTTTAATTCTACTGCCTTACCAGCTAATCCATCAGCATTTGTGTATAACAATCTTAATGAGGCCCCATCCCCTGATCTTCTGTCATTATCTTCTTTATCTCCCCTTTGTCTGGAAGTATTCCGTAACGAAAATTTTTCTTCTCTTCTTCATTTCTTTCATCATTTAACCTTCTTGCCTCTTGCAACAAGTTTTTGATCTTTCCCATCTCTTCCTGTGTTCTGTATCGTCTAATGAACACTTCTTTGCATTCTTGAAGGTCTTTTAGACTTTTTTTTCTCAACAATATTTCCCTACATGTCTCCCCTCTCTCAAAGGTTACTTTTGTTGGTCTCGGCTTTCCTTCCCTCGAATATTTACCTAGTTGGTGTATGTTTACAATATCCTCAGGACCACATACTACTCCAAGCTTTCTTATCAGGTCTACAACCCTAGCTTTATTTTCTTCAAGTCTCCCCTGCCATGTTGGCTCCTGGGATTCACTTATGCCTGAGATTACCACTGTCTTCTCCTTATCAAGTGCCTGTCTGATGAGTGGGTTTGCCCTTTCCATCACAACGTCTTTCATTTTTTCGATTACTGTCTCTTTATAGTCAACTGTTTGTATGTTTTCCAGTGCCACCACCTTTACAGCCTCTTTTACTGCCACATTCCCCTTTAGTGCATCAGCAAAGGACGTTTTCATGGCATCATTTTCCATATTCAGCTCCTGGAACTCTTTTCTGAACTGTTCAATGTTTTCCTTAATCTGAACGTTCCAAGCAGCAATCTCGTCTCTCTCAGAAGATAGCAGTGAACTAACATCTAATTCCTTTAGGTTGTCATTTAGCTGTTTGTTTTTATCTTCTTGATTAGAAATTCTAGATTCTAGTTGACTCTTTTCCCCTTCCAGCTTCTTTATTCTTTTTTCTAGTTCCTTTCTCTCCTGCCCTTGTGCTTTATTTGCTTCCTCCAAAGATCTTATTTGTTCTCTGAGTGTTTCATTCTCTTTCATTTCTCCATCCATATTCCGAATTTTATCATCAAGGCTTGTAACCATTTCCTCTAACTTCTTGATTCTCTGTTTAAGTCCTCTGATGACTACCCCTTCTCCCGACCCATGGGTGGGAGAGGTTTGGGACAGAGATGGCTTCATTTTTATGTTCTCCCTCTCACAGAATATAGAAAGAAGACGAGAAAAAAAAAAAAAAAAAAAAAAAACTTCTAATTTACCTTCACACAGAATTTTTATATCTCCATATAAGTGCTATTTAGTGACTCAGTTTGTCTCCTTTCTGGTAACACACATCTTAACTTAAAAACTTGACCATGGTAATTTAAAAAAAAAAATTGCAACAAAACAAAAGTCAAACCTGAAGGAAAATTCGAATTTGTGTCTGAGGAGGCACCCACCTGTTTCTGCTATATATTCTTCCTAACTGATAAACTCACTTGCTAACCAAGATATGTTATCACAGGATTAGACTTTACATTTAACTCAATATATATACAAAATAAAAAAAATAGTAAAAGAGAAAGCTAAAAGAAAAGCAAAAAAATGAAGAAAATAAGACAGCTGTACTACTTGGCAACTTAACTCAGTACTGTTGACAGGTGGATATTTGGTATTTTTTTTTATTATTCAATTTTTTCGTGTATCAAACTAACTAACAAGTTAATATAAATGGGAAGTGTGTGTGTGTGTGTGTGTGTGTGCATGTATATTTCTTTCCACACATACACGCATATATATATATATATATATATATATATATATATATATATATATATATATATATATATATATATATATATATATATATATATATATATATATATATATATATATATATAGAAAAATATATGATCTATGCATTAAAACGCGATATCAAGATAAACTAAACTTTCTTTCCATATTTAACTCTCTTTCCTGAAGTCATTTTGAAATTTAGAAGCAGCGTGTATATGAATGGTGCCCTTTTTCTGAGTTCTTTCGCAACCAAAGAATTGGAGAATCGTCAACAGACATTTAGCATATATGATATCCACGTCCGTAATTCGCGCTGGGACTAATAATAAAAGACATAATGGGAGCCTTAAATGAAGTATTTCTTTTCAAAACATATGAATAAATCTCTATTAGGCAATTTTTTTTTACTAAGATGGAAATCATTATGAAAATTAGGCCTTATCTTGCTCTTAGAAAGCGTTATTTAAAAAAAAATAATAATCTTTTGCTCAGGAAGATTAAATATGACAAAAAAAAAAATATTTATCTCAGGGAGAAGATTAAATGTGACACAGTAAATATTAATTATATTTTGACTGGCCCTCCAACATTAGTTTGTGAAATACACTGTGCAACCCAATAAAATATCACAAAATAATTGCCACGCATCGCTAGAAAGTCAACAATGGAAAAAAAAAGGTATAATAGCACTAATTTGATCTAAAAAAGAAATGGGTTGTTTTGTCTACTGTAAGAAATATAAGTGGTAGATGGTTCAGGAAATTAGGGAAGGGAAAAGTATTTGTGAAAAGTTGATTTTCCTTGAAATATTTAAGAAGTAAACCTTTGGGACTGGATACTGGAGTCAGACTCCGACATGCGACTTGGAAACATCACTTAGAGAAAATATCCCGAGTGTAAACTAAAGTACCTTTTAATTATACAGATTCCACCGCGACTCTGAGGCGTCAGGTCGAGGGTTCGCGCCCCGTCACGACCTGAGGTTAGCAAGGGCATGTACTCAGGTTAAAGAGTACATCTGCCAATACAAGTCCTTCGCAAGAAGGCAACCGTCCTAGCCCTTGCTAGAAAAGGGAGTCCGTTACGTAAAACCGGAACAAACAAATGAATTTTTTCATTCTTTAGGCTTTATCCCGCCACTTTTAACAATATGGCTAACAAAAAACAAAAAAAGATGGACGAAATATATCAGCAAGGCAAAGCAATTAGCTGTTAAAAGAAAAAATCATAATTCAAAAAAATATCACTAATTTTAATAACATCAACAATAGCAATAGTGAAGATGAAAAAGAATACAAAGCTAAAACTAAAAACGAAAAGAAAAAAAATTGGCAAAGAAGACAAAGAAGAAAAAAAATATGCCTGATGCAGGCATAAGATCAAACATGACTCAGTAAATCTTCATTATAGTTTGACTGGCCATCAAATGTTAATTTATGAAATATCCATTGCAACTAATAAAAGATCAGAAAGAAAGAAAGAATTAAAGAAGAAGAAGAAGAAGAAGAAGAAGAAGAAGAAGAAGAAGAAGAAGAAGAAGAAGAAGAAGAAGAAGAAGAAGAAGAAGAAGAAGAAGAAGAAGGAGGAGGAGGAGGAGGAGGAGGAGTAGGAGGAGGAGGAGGAGAAGAAGAAGAAGAAGAAGAAGAAGAAGAAGAAGAACAGTTTTTATTCTAATTTTAATATACACGTGTTACCACCTTAAGACAGTTTTTTTTCCTCAGCAGCTCCTCCTATACCCATTTAATCTACTCGTCGCTATTCTTATCTGCATGTCTTTCCTATCACTCTTATCTCTCTCCTTCCCTTTCCGATCTAACCTTTAAGACTCTGTCTTCCACTTTTCTAAGGCCAAAAAGGCAACGCCCACTGGAGTCTTACTACACAGAAAGGTAATTAGGAAGGCGAGTCTCCTTCGTTGGCCCTTGGCCAAATGGATTGATTTCTGATGCATGCTTGTCCATTACCATTATCTGATCTCTCCACCGACCATTTCTCTTACTCAGTCTTACTTTATGATTCTTATTAAAGATTTTTCCACTTCAAATTCCATATTAAGATAGATTACTTAAAAGTTAGTTACCTCTTATGATAAGTGCATATGCATTCTTATATATATATATATATATATATATATATATATATATATATATATATATATATATATATATATATATATATATATATATGTGTGTGTGTGTGTGTGTGTGTGTGTGTGTGTGTGTGTGTGTGTGTGTGTGTGTGTGTGTGTGTGTGTGTGTGTGTGTGTGAGTTTACCTAATTTTGTTTACCGGAAAGAGCCCTATGCTCGTAACTCCCGTCTCCTGGTCGGTCACATTTTTAGACACCTTGAAACTATGAATGCAGTTAGCATTTACTTTCTCTCATAACAAATTCCAATCTTCAACTGTTCTTTGACTAAAAAATACTTCTTTCCAACCTGCAAAGAAATTTTCTCTCGTAGCTTTTAAGTATGACATCTAGTTATGGAGCCGCCCATGAAGGAATTTAAAATAACATTCCCATATCCTACCTCTTCCTTCTAGCTTCAAGTGATGGTAAGTCTAACACCCTCAGCCTTTCTTCATAAGTTTTCCACTTCTTTCCATACTGCAGAGAAATTTTCTCTCGTAGCTTCTAAGTATGACATCTAGTTATGGAGCCGCCCATGAAGGAATTTAAAAACCATTCCCATATCCTACCTCTTCCTTCTAGCTTCAAGTGATGGTAAGTCTAACACCCTAAGCCTTTCTTCATAAGTTTTCCTTCTTCTTTTATATGTTTTTTTAACATGCGGCCTCCTTAAGAGTGTTGGATTTTCAAGCTTTGGATCACATAAGTTATACAAAATCATTCTGAATATTTCCATATCCGTGTTCCTGAAGGCTTCTCTTGCATTTTCTAAGAAAGTATATGCTTTTTTTTATGAGTGTGACACCAGGACAGGCAGATACTGCCCTCATCAGTAAAGGCCCGGGCTCGAGAAAATATCAAGACGAAGGAAAATCAAGAGGTTAATGACAAGGCAGAGATGAGGTAATGTCACACAAAGGAAAACGACAGACAGAAAAAACAGTCTTAAGTACAGAGGACACAGAGATATGGAGGACTAGGCCCTGAGATGACGATAGATCTGCTACTGCATATATGCATTTCCGGAGACAAATCTTAAACGTTTTTACCAATAAGTCCTTCGTTCTCTGTCTCATGAAGTTCCGTGCCTGGTACTGAGTGCTCAAATGTGAGTTTTCTTGCACACTTGCATATTCTCATTACCTTACATATTGAAGTATTGAATTTCATTTTCCACTTTTTTGACCACTCAAGTAGACTATTTAAGTCCTCCTGAAATTCTCTTTGTTCTCATCTTTTATTCTCTTCACATCTTTTCATCATCCGCAGACATTCTTCGGTAAAAGAAGAAGAAGAAGATGAACAAAAGTGTGTTTATGTTTATGTTTGTGATGAGCCCTATGCTCGTAACACCCCTTCTCCTGGTCAATTTTATATAATTGATACCATTACTAATATCTCTTAATAAAAGTGTAAAAGCATTTAGAATTTACATTTTCTTCGCATAGTGCGATCCATTTATCTATTGTTTGCACACTAAAAAGTACTTCCTCAGGTCCTGCGAGACAATTTTCCGGCTTTACGTCACGGACTCCCTTTTCTACCAAGGGCTAGGACAGTTGCCTTTTAGCAAAGGACTTGTTTTGGCAGATGTAATTCTTACCCTGTGTACATGCCTTTGCTAACCTCAGACCGTGACGGGGCGCAAACCCTCGACCTGACGCCTTAGAGTCGCGGACGCTACCGCTTGAGCCATGGTGACCACACTTCCTCACTTCCTCAGGTCCTGCAAGACAGTTTTGTTATAGAGCTTCGAATTGCTCCCCCATCAACCATCGAGGAATATACAAACAGTTACCACGCCCCCTTTTTGTTCTACTAGGTTCAAGTGGCGGAAAGTTTATCTCATTCACTCTCTCTCCTCGAAATTGAGATTTCTTATCTCTGTCACCAACTTTGCAGCATGTATCTCAGCTTTTTCATATTTGTTTAATTTTTTTTCAAGTTTCGGACTCCAGAAAGGTGCTGCATTTTTATTCTTAGAGCTCACAAAAATTATATAAAGTATATCTGAATAAATTTGTGTCCACTCCCCTGAAGGTCGCCCTCATAGTGTTGATGAATGCATACACTGCTTTTACTATAAGCGGTTCTGCCCTTGCCACATGGCAGTGGATGGATAGTTTGTCAGTAGATCTGTGATCTTCGCTAGACTTTTTTTTTTTTATTTCTTCCAAATAAAACGTTCTTTATCTGCATGCAGAAGTATTTTACCTGAATAAAGCCCAATCTAGTTATTTCGTAAATATGAACATAACCGGATATCATTATTCAAATTATAGTTTGATTTTTACAAATCAATAGTAAATTAAAAAATGCGGGCTTGGTTATTGTGAAAAAAAGAGCAGCGTGGGGTGTAGAATTTTATAACTCTGACTTGGATCAAAGTGTTTATGTCAATCTGTTTATCATATCACAGTGTGATTTAATAAGTTAGTTGTGAATCACGGAAATACTCGAATTTAGTCATACTAATTTTTATAGAAATACAGCATACATCTTGTCAGTTAATATACAAATTAAAACAAAGTATTACGAGGACGTAGAATTTTAACTTTAGCTATTGCGGCCGAGGGAAATATCCACGTGTAGCCAGATGTCGGGATTCCACGCTAGCGGACGAAATTCTACAAAACGGCATCGCTGTTTCCTATACATGATTATTCCGGTTTTACGTTCAACCAAGGGCTAGGACGGTTGCCTTCTTGCGAAGAACTTGTTTTGGCAGATGTAATCGTTACCCTGAGTGCATGTCGTTTCTAACTTCAGACCGTGACGGGGCGCAAACCCTCGACCTGACGCCTCTGAGTCGCGGACGCTACCGTTTAAGCCACGATAACTACCCGCTATTTCCTGTACCACACTATATAAATATCTGGAGACACATTTACAAATAGAGTTACCAGTTAACCTTTTATGTAACATACTCTTGATATTTCTCTCTTGCTGTTGAATACCTAAACGTGGTTTTTTTTTCTAAATTTTTAGGTACTGACTCTCATTAATCATTTATCTAACGACTCATTCAGACTGTACAAGTCTTTCTGCACTTCTTTACATCCATTTTCATATTTTACTTTGCCTATGAGCTTTGCATCGCATGCAGGCTTGTTGAAAATTCACGGTGTATATATATATATATATATATATATATATATATATATATATATATATATATATATATATATATATATATATATATATATATATATATATATATATATATATATATATATATATATATATATAACCAAATAAGCACATTGCATATGTGAAAACATGAATAATTTTTTACCCCGACCGGGACCCGAACCTAGGACTTATGATTACTAAGTCAAGGCGCTACCACTACACCACAGAAGGTTAAAAGGAATTCCTAAGTATAGCAGATATAAGCTATAAGGTTGGATTCCATTTAACCTTCTGTGGTGTAGTGGTAGCGCCTTGACTTAGTAATCATAAGTCCTAGGTTCGAGTCCCGGTCGGGGTAAAAAATGATTCATGTTTTCACATATGTAATGTGCTTATTTAGTTATTTCATGGCCCGAATGAGATTGGGAATTGAATTAAATGCTAAAATGAAGCCACGAGTGAGGTTGGGGAATCTGTAATATGAACACTGGCATTCAGATAGAATTCATTCATTCCTAAGTATAGCAGATATGAGCTATAAGGTTGGATTCCTTTTAACCTTCTGTGGTGTAGTGGTAGCGCCTTGACTTAGTAATCATAAGTCCTAGGTTCGAGTCCCGGTCGGGGTAAAAAAAATGATTCATGTTTTCACGTATGTAATGTGCTTATTTGGTTATTTCATAGCCCGAATGAGATTGGGAATTGAATTAAATGCTAAAATGAAGCCACGAGTGAGGTTGGGGAATCTGTAATATGAACATAGTGGCATTCAGATAGAATACGTTCATTCCTAAGTATAGCAGATATAAGCTATAAGGTTGGATTCCTTTTAACCTTCTGTGGTATTGTGTAGCGCCTTGACTTAGTAATCATAAGTCCTAGGTTCGAATCCCTGTCGGGGTAAAAAATGATTCATGTTTTCACATATGTAATGTGCTTATTTGGTTATTTCATGGCCCGAATGAGATTGGGAATTGAATTAAATGCTAAAATGAAGCCACGAGTGAGGTTGGGGAATCTCTAATATGAACATAGTGGCATTCAGATAGAATGCGTTCATTCCTAAGTATAGCAGATATAAGCTATAAGGTTGGATTCCTTTTAACCTTCTGTGGTGTAGTGGTAGCGCCTTGACTTAGTAAGCATAAGTCCTAGGTTCGAGTCCCGGTCTGGGTAAAAAAATGATTCATATATATATATATATATATATATATATATATATATATATATATATATATATATATATATATATATATATATATATATATATATATATATATATATATATATATATATATACAGTTTTTATGACTGTGACAATGGGACAGGAAATAAAATTACTCTCATCGGGCCCGTGGACCAAGATAACATTGACATGAAAATGTTGCAGCTCAAGGACATGACAAAAATAAGAAAATGTTAAACAAGAGGAGAAGAACAGGCTGAAAAACTAGTCGAAGTAATAAAAACTTAGATATGACAGGATTAGACTCTGAGATGGAGATGGAGCAGCTTTTTGAAGGAAGAAAGTTATAAGAGATAGGTAAGACAGAAGGAGGAAGAGAGTTCCAGAGTCTGCATGTGGAAGGGAAGAAAAAGCCACTGCACCCACCAATCCGAGAGATACAAATCTCCACACAGTACTTGTGAGACGAGGCTGCTTGGCGAGTGTTACACGGCCTCGCCTTCGGGAGAGAGATGCAACTTGCCAGCTCTTCAAAGCAGCGATGGAAGTAGTATCGATAGGGAGGAGAAAGGGATGATACATTACCGCGAAGAGAAAGAGGATTCACATTAGAAGTTAGAGAAGGGTCAGAGATTCAACCCTATCAAAGAGATAAGTATAAGAAGAAGCACCCCTAATGAGAGCAGTATTCTTGGCAGGGACGGATAAGACCTTAATAGATTTTAGTAGCTGAAAAGAGGGAAAGGATTGACGAGAACAAAACTGAACTCCCAATCTTTTAGTTGCAATTTAGAAATTTGGATTATATGACTTTCTAAGACAAATTAGGGGTTATCTGAATTCCGAATATATTAATGGAATTAATAGAGTGAATGTCGTTGTTCTCTTAGACAAAGGGGTCTACCAGGAGGGGAAGAAGATAAAGAGAAAGCGGAAACTGTGTCTTCGAGGCATTAAATATTACTAGATATTAGTTGCCCCTCTCAGATACTCTCTGTCAATCGGAGTTGAGGGTTGAAGAAAAAGTTATACGAAAATGGTTATGAGTAACAGATGAAGGTCGTGAAGAGAAGGCAGAAGGAAAATGCAGGGTAGAATCGTCGTTAAAGGCGTGGAGAACAGGTGAAGATGGGACTGGAAAACATCGTTGATAAAAAGATAGAACAGAATAGCTGAAAGAACAGATCCATGTGGAACACCACTGGTAACTGGGAATGAGCTAGATGTTCCTCCGGCAACAATCACAGATATATATTGATCAGAAAGAAAACTGAAAATCAGTGAACAGAAAAAAGGGGTAAAGCCATAAGCAGAAAGTGTGGCCAACAGAGCCTTGTGCCTTAGAGATATCTAGGGCGACGAAAAAGGATTCCCCACAGTTCTTCAAGATGATCGTACTTGAGTGAGATAGAACAGGATGGCACTAGTGGATCCTGCCTTGCAGAGGACGTATTGGTGATCGAAAATAAGCGATTTAGATTCAAGATGTTTCAAGAAGTGAGACTTGAACAAAGCTTTGAATACTGTAGCGATAACAGATATTAGGGCAATGGGTTGGTAGCTGAATAGTATAAAACGGTTATCTTCCTTAGGAACAGGTTAAACTAGAACTTGCTTGCAAGATGAAGGACTGATGTTGGTTGAGAAATTTGAGACAAAAAAGACGGTAAAGCACAGCACCCGGTTCATCTCCAAGCTCCTTAAGGAACCTTGCATGGATGCCGTCGGGTCTGATATAGGCGAAGAAACTAAAAGAGTTTTGCTTGAAAAAAAAAAATAGGCGAGAGCGTAGTGTTTGAGAGATTTAAAGTACGAGCGTCAGGTGCGTTGGGCTTCCCATACTACAACCAAATTTCTGTCTTCATAAACTTCCGTTAAATATGTATTCGTTCTTAGTTGCTCATAGTGTAATTTAATGGTTTGTTTCAATCCTAGTGGAAATTGTTCAGCAAAAGGAGTCAATTTAATACGAAGGAGCTGCAAAATATCATCTACTTGAAATTTAGTGATTAAAGGTTTTACATCTAATCTAAGGAGCTTTTGAGGAATGTTTGAACTATAAACCTGTCATTAGTCATTGGAATGTTTGAGATGAGAGGGAGAAAAATATTATCTATCAATAAACCAATAAAATATTTTATAATGGACCTTTTGAATATTCAAAACTAGAATTTAACAAGCCATGAATTACCCTGCTCAGAAAGTATTAAAATCTTCTTGATCAATTGGGCAGAAATGATCAAGTTATATTTACTTATCCGAACACTATTGGTTCCTCAGTAATGAAAATTAACGAAATAAAAATGAATAGCAGGAAATATTTACAATTAAATGCAGCTCTTGTGACAATTTTACATTGGTCAAATGGCCCGAATTGGGCCAAAAGATATTAGAATACAAAAGAGCTGTGCAGTATGGTACTCAAAGTTCAGCTATATTTGCGTTAACTGAAGTGAATCAGCATTGTTATAGAAGAGCTCTGGTTTTACGTCACGGATTCCCTTTTCTACCAAGGGCTAGGACGGTTCCCTTCTTACGAAGGACCTGTTTTGGCAGATGTAATCGTTACCCTAAGTGCATGACTTTGCTAACCTCAGACCGTGACGGGTTCCAAACTCTCGACCTGACGCCTCAGAGTAGCGGACGCTACTGCTTGAGCCACGGCATTGTTACAGAAGAGTAGCTTCCAATAAAGGAGAAATATACTTGAATCAGCATTAATAGAGAAACGGAAACCTTAGAATTATCAAAAGAATGGTGGAAATCTGAAATGGTAGATGAAAGATATCTAAAGTTCATTAAGAAGTTTATCCCTACTAACCGTCCACCTGACCTCAGATCTGATGCACTTTCCATAGTGGATACTCCTGGAATTTATCCCAAACATCATTCCCTCCTTCATATTCCGAAACTTTTTACTTTCAATATTAATTTGTTTCATTTGTGCCTGATGAGGACCGTAGTTCGGTCGTAATATATTGTACATATTTTTTATTTGGTGTTTTATATATATATATATATATATATATATATATATATATATATATATATATATATATATATCAAATAAACACCTTACCCTACGTGAAAACATGAATAATTTTTACCCCGAACGAGACTTATACATAGGACACATAAGGACTGTGCTAAGGCGTTCAGATAGAATGCGTTCATTCCTAGTATAACAGATAAAAGCTGTAAGGTTTGTTTCCCTTTTAGACCTTCTATGGGGTAGTTGGTAGCGCCTTTGCACTGTAATTATGCGACCTAGGTTCAAGTCTCGGTCAGGGTAAAAATTATTCATGCTTTCACTTACGATAATGTGCTTATTTGATTATTATTTATTTTTATGAGTGTGACACCGGGACAGGCAGAAACTGCCCTCATCAGTAAAGGCCCGGGCACGAAAAAAACCTAGGCGAAGGAAAAGAAAAAGGTTAAGGGCAAGGCAGAGATGAGGTAATGTCACACAAAGGAAAACGACAGACAGAAAAAAAGTCAAAGTAAAGAGGACCCAGAGATATGGAGGACTAGGCTCTGAGATGACGATAGATCTGCTTTTTGAAGGATGAAAGGTCATAAGAATTAGGAAAGACAGAAGGAGGAAGAGAGTTCCAGAGTCTGGAGGTAGATGGGAAGAAGCAGTCGCTGCACCGACCAATCCGCGAGCTACAAATCTCCACACAGTACCTGTGAGATGAGGCCGCTTGGCGAGTGTTCGCAGCCTCGGCAGTGAGGGAGGGATGCAACTCGCCAACTCATCAGAGCAGTGATGGAAGTAGTAGCGATAGAAGAGCTAAATGGAAGATACCTTTCGGCAAAGAGAGAGAGAATCCAGATTAGAAGTAAGAGAAGGATCATTAATGAGTCTGACTGCCTTAGATTCAACCCTATCGAGAAGATGAGTATAAGAAGAAGCACCCTAGATGTGTGAGCAGTATTCTAAGCAGGGACGGATAAGACCTTTGTAAATTTTAAGTAACTGCAAAGGGGAAAAGCAATGACGAAAACGAAACAAAATCTCCAATTTATTGGATGAAGATTTAGAAATTTGGATTATGTGATTCCTCCAAGACAAGTTAGAGGCTATATGGATTCCTAATATGTTGATGGAGTTAAGAGGGTAAATTTCAATAGTTTCGAAGACAATAGGGTTATCAGAAGGAGAAGAAGATAAAGAGATAGCCAGAAACTGTCTTGGAGGCATAAAATTTAACTAAATTTTGAGTACCCTACTCAGATACTCTCTGCAAATTGGAGTTAAGAGTAGAGGAAAGAGTGATACGAGATTGATCACGAGTAACAGATGAAGGTTGTGAAGAAAAGGCAGAGGAAAAGTGAAGTGTAGAATCATCAGCAAAGGCATGAAGAAGAGAGGAAGATGGTTATTGTAGAAGATCATTGATGAAGAGAAGGAACAGAATAGGTGAAAGAACAGAGCCCTGTGGAACACCACTGGTAACAGAGAAAGGGCTAGATGTCGCGCCATCAACAACTACAGATATAAAATGGTTAGTAAGGAAACTGGAAATCAGAGAACAGAAAGAAGGAGTAAAGCCATTGGCTGGGAGTTTGGCCAACAGAGGCTTGTGCCAGACTCTGTCGAAAGCCTTAGAGATGTCAAGGGCGACGACAAAGGATTCCCCATAGTTCCTCAGGGAAGATGACCATACATGAGTAAAATAGGACAGATCACCAGTGGATCTTGCCTTGGTCCCAAATGAGATTGAGATTTGAATTAAATGTGAAAATGAAGCCACGAGTGAGGTTGAGGAATCTGTAATATCAACATAGTGCATTCAGATAGAATGCGTTCATTCCTAAGTATAGCAGATATAAGCTATAAGGTTGAATTCCTTTTAACCTTCTGTAGTGTAGTTGGTAGCGCCTTGACTTAGTAATTATAACTTCTAGGTTCAAGTCCCGGTCGGGTTAAAAAATAATTAATGTTTTCACATATTTAATGTGCTTATTTTGTTATATATATATATATATATATATATATATATATATATATATATATATATATATATATATATATATATATATATATATATATATATATATATATATATATATATATATATATATATATATATATATATATATATATATATAGTTGCTAATGGATAATGTACACTGTGGTATTAGGATTATTGCATGCAAAAAGGTAAATTTGGAGTATATTCGCCTACTGTTAGGGTTCGTGAGCAAGGCTACACAATGATGTGGGTGCATATGATTGAACCGAAATAGTGCGTTGTTTATTATCATTAAATTCCATATGCTTCCTACAGTCAGAGCGCTTTCAGAATAGTTAAAGAGCTGTTATAAGGATTCTTGATTTCACTTTCACAATTGTTATCAAATTCCAACATTGTTCCGGTTTTGTTGCGATTTTACGTCACGGACTCCCTTTTCTACCAAGGGCTAGGACGGTTGCCTTCTTGCGAAGGACTTGTTTTGGCAGATATAATCGTTACCCTGAGTGCATGCCTTTGCTAACCTCAGACCGAGACGGGGCGCAAGCCCTCGACCTGACGCCTCAAAGTCGCGGACGCTACCTCTTGAGCCAAAGTGACTACATCAAATTCCAACATTAACATCCATAAATATTGTCATTGATTTAAATAGGAGTTATTACTAATCTGTCATACTCTTTCTTTCTTTCATTCTTTCTTTACTAGAGAATAAGTTTTTCATTTTGGTTATTAAAAAAGGAGTAAAAATAGAGAAATGATTGTCACGTGGCTTTTCATGGAAATGTCGAAGTAGCTTTAATATGCAAAATCACAGGTATGGATTTACTCTAGTAATGAAAATTGTTGTCGAGCTTTGAGGTTTTGGTATTTATGAGATGTTTCTCTATTTAGCAGAAGGCTGTACTCCTTATTAATAGCTTTCATTACATATTGATTATACGTCATGCTGTATGCTTATTATTAATGTTCCGGTTTTATGTCACGGACTCCCTTTTCTACCAAGGGCTAGGACGGTTGTCTTCTTGCGAAGGACTTGTTTTGGCAGACGTAATCATTACCCTGAGTGCACCCCTTCCTAACCTCAGACCATGACGGGGCGCGAACCCTCGGCCTGACGCCCCAGAGTCGCGGACGCTACCGCTTGGGCCACGGTGACTACATGCTTATTATAATGCAAATGTTAACTGTAAATACTTGCAACGATCCTGCTAAGATAGTCGACACGTACCTAAAACAAATGAAAAGAAGTTATTAGTACATTATTATTATTATGATTATTATTGTATTATTGACAATGATTAAGAGGATGATGAGGATGAGGATGATGATGGTGATGATGATGATGATGATTATTATTTTTATTATTAATATTATTATTATTATTATTATTATTATTATTATTATTATTATTATTATTATTATTATTATTATTATTATTATCATTATTATTATTATTATTATTATTATTATTATTATTATCATTATTATTATTATTATTATTATTATTATTATTATTATTATTATTATTATTATTATTATGAAGAATAATATTATTTTTTCATCATATTTTCTTCTTCTTTTTCCCTTGTCTCATCTTTTGCTTCGTGTTTACAGGGTGTGATTCATTCCCATGACATCTCGAGTTCATATCCCCATGGTGACTCATAGAACTTCTCTTTGCCAGATTCATTTCAGAACTGGAGAAATGGTAGTGGAAGCGTTCCTATCGTAGCCGCTGTTAACTCAGCTGACTCAGCAATTGGACCATTAATTACGTGGAGTCAATGATAGTACAATATCTTTTTCGAGTTTCTGCTTATAGTATGAGTCAGTTTGCCCATATCCAGCTCTCATGTGATAAAAAGAAATAACATGAAAAAGGCTTAAGAAAATCCCTAATACAATTGCAGGACAGGTGCGCCTATATGGTTTGACGACCTAAAGTTTCAAAGAAATTAATTCGAACTTTTTTTTTTTTGCATGATTTCCTACAGGTAAAAGGAAAATCCTAATGACTTATGAAAACTAACCAAACTTAGCAGATTCTGCCTTCGCGGGTGACAGTGCAATCGGACAACAAGCATCGCAATATTTATAGAGTTTTCAAAACTTGCCTCTTTCTGTTTTATATAGATATGGAAACTCCATTTATTTTTAAATAAAATGGCCTCTAATTAAGGTTTTACTTATATAAAATTCGGGAAAAAGTGTCTACTCCAACAAAGATGAAATTCGTAATACTTTTGACTTTATCTGGATTCTTATTCCAAAGTGGTTCTGGCGAAGACAAGTTGTGCGAGTTACCTTGAGAAATTGAAAGTTATACTATGATATGGTCTGAGCATCATTCATATTAATGAGTGCGTGCATGAGAGAAAAAAAAAAAACCTTTAAAAACCTTTTATTGAGACTCGCAAAAAAAAATTAAATAAAACTGAGAAGATATAGTGTTCTTTTCTCTGATAAAGATGACCCTCTTTCTTGATAACTTTAACCGGCTGTCAGGAAGGAGGATGTGCGTAACCACTTATGAAACGCTGATGAGGGCCAATTGCGCACTAATAAATCACAAAACTTTCTGACAAAACTGTATAGAAATGTTTTTTCTTTCTCACCCTACGTCTGAGTAGATAGTTCTCTATCTGTCAGTCGGCTGACCATAATATTGGTCAGCCATATGTTTACTTGAGGAAAGAGGTTTTCTTCCAGTGTCTTCCTAGGACTATCCTGCAAACCCTCCCCATTTATCCGGGCTTGGGACCGGCACTGAGCTAAGCTGGCCTGCTCAACCCAGTGGCTGGGTTGTACAGAAATGTGACATATACAACTATCACCATCTTGATATGTGATTTTTTTTCTTTAATATCTGGAGTATGTCTACATCTGCCAAAAAAAGTCCTTCGCAATAAGGCAACCGTCCTAACCCTTGGTAGAAAAGGGATTCCGTGACGTAAAACCGGAACAGCATCTGGAGAATGTCTATGCGTTATTCACAAAAAAAAAAAAAAAATTCTTCTTCATTAAGTATATTCAGTTTCTGGCTCAAATCAAGGAGGTAATGAGATGTGCTCCCTAAAGGGTCTTGTATGGCCATTTTCATCAAGTAGACTTGAGTATAAGAGCAGACGGTAGTGGCGTCCTTCGATTAGTAGCCTCTGTCAGCTTTGCGGTTTCAGTGAGTAGACATCATTAGCTGCATGGGCCTTAGCGGAGAAAAGGTGTTTTCGCGAGCTCGGATTTCGATAAGAGCTGAAAGATATGTTCCATAACTCTTTCGTCTGAAATAATGTGCAACTTAGCTTGTTAACGATATAAAAGTTATTATGTTTTATACGTTCAAATTACTGTCTGCCAACTTGGAATGAGATAAAATCAATCACCTAATTCTGAGAGTACACTAAATTTCTTTTCAGACTTCTTTTTCCTAAATATTGAAATAGAATTTCCTTGTAAATAAAAGCCAAAATGTTTAGCCTGAGTGTTTAAAAGTTTCTCGAAAATAAAGGATAAAAATAGCCCCTTCTAAACATTGATGTTTATGTATAATTTAGAGAGTTCAACCATATATTTCAGCTTTTGTGGTGGAATGATCAATAGCGCCACATTTAACTCCATTAGTCCTTCCCTATTGATGACATTTTCATTGAATGGATAAATATTGATTAGCATAAGCATACACCATACATAATGATACAAATTAGTATTAGCGATTCAGAAAATGATTTTCTGCTCCTTGCAATCCTAAGATTTACAAACATGTGTTGCTGTTGGTTATTAATAAACCCGTGAACTCCTTCTCAATGTACCTGTGTGATTTATGGGGTTAATAATTCAGTCACTCATACAACGTGTGGAATTCTATAATTGCTTAATTTGTGTGACAACGTTTAGGCTGAACTATGGAACGTTTGTTGTGTCAACCAATAAGACCTTTTACGGAGAATGAATAATTAATAATAACATGAACGTACTACGCTACGTACTCTGGCTTATACACTGAATTCCCAAGATCGAAGGGAGAAAACACACATATAGAAATACGAACCTCTTCTTCTTCGTCTTCTGGCAATGCAAAATCCAGTGAATACACAGCCTTAGACCTCACACAGTTTATTTTCCTTTGACCCGATTTCTTAAACAGTGTAAACCTAGGATACCATATTGTTAGTTAACTAGACACACACAAATGGATTTCATAAACGCATCTGACGCAGTTCTGTGTATGGCTAGGATCCCATGGGAGATCCTAGCCATACACAGATGCGTTTATGAAATCCATTAGTGTGTGTCTAGCTAACTAACAATATGGTATCCTAGGTTTACACTGTTTAAGATATCGGCCCTCTGACCAGCTGGTATGTAATATCTTGTCCTCTATTCAGCTCTCTACTGTAAAAAGACCTTTTACGTTT
>JAXCGZ010000013.1:262500-270000 GCA_037179515.1 Halocaridina rubra
ACGACACTTCCTGATTTGTTGGCTGGTCTATTCAGACACTGAGGAATGCTTCAATACACACGTTCAGACCTCGACTCCAATAATGGCAATTTACGCAAACACAAAATGACTCCATTACAACTGTGACAAGAGAGAGGAATTATATTGTGGACAATAACCAGCGATTCTTAAAAATAAAATAGGTCGTAATTATATGCAAACGAACCCCGCAGTTATCTTTCTATGCCCCTATCAGACTTGTATATCTTGTATGTCAACCAAAATTTACAAAATTATATATCTAAGACAAATAGGTCATCAGTGCTTACAGACTGTAAAAGTTCCTGTAGCTAAGGAACTTACAACAAAATTGATGAAAATCTTTCCCAAAACCAACATGCTTGAGAGGCCAAGTGCCTGAGAACTTTTAATATAGTGTAGAGGTCAAGTGCCTGAGCGATTTTTATATAGTGTAGAGGCCAAGTGCCTGAGCGATTTTTATATTGTGTAGAGGCCAAGTGCCTGAGCGATTTTTATATAGTGTAGAGGCCAAGTGCCTGAGCGATTTTAATATAGATAGTGTTATCGGCGTATTCTCGTGAGCATTACTTGTTCTCTGTTCAGTAACAGAACAGTTCAATCTAACTGAGCAACTGGTAACTCTTTCTAAAACAACACGACGATCTGGAGTAATGATAAATAATATAATTGTTTTCTCTCTTCCACTTTTATGAGTAATTGGAAGCGTTTTTCAAGCAAAAAGTCGGGTTAAAAAAATCATGGTACACTGCATCTGGGCATGATTGCAACGATGAACTAAAAAAGCAAGAGATATTTGTATCTGAACCCCGTGTCAAGTGTAATCAAGTCTGCCAATCCTTCACTGCTAACTGATCATCTTGGTTGGTTGGTTGGTTGGTTTCGGTTTTACGTCACGAACTCCCTTTTCAACTAAGGGCTAGGACGGTTGCCTTCTTGCGAAGGACTTATTTTGGAAGATGTAATCGTTACCCTGAGTGTATGCCCTTACTAACCTCAGTCGGTGACGGGGCGCGAACCTTCGACCTGCCGCCTCAGAGTCACGAACGCTACCATTTTGCCTGCTGGCTAGTACGGTGGTAACGTGCTGGCTTCGCATTCACGAGGTCGACAGATCGGTTCCCGTCCAAGACCGAGAGTTTAAGCTGTTTACTGGCAGGAACTGCTGTGGTTGGACACCACAGTGGGGGGTTGGGGCTTGCCCTGACTGACGAATACCCATTGTATTGAAATGGAAATTAAGTTTGTTTGTTTTTTGTTTGTTTGTTTGCTAACTGATCATCTAACAGGGCATATTTCTACATGTAAGAGACTATAAATAGATATTTGCAGCTAATTAAAAGATCAATTTATGTGGAAAAAAAAATAATAAATTCAGTGTTAAGAGAAAAGTACATCGTAAGAAAGTAAATACCAACAACAAATTCCACAGAATTAAATTCCGGTTCATATCATGAATAATAATAAATTATCTTACTAGTTAGGAAGTAAGACCGGTTTGTTTCTTAGAGAATAGTAGTTATTAATATATTATCAGAAAAGAAACATGTAAAAACAATTAATAATAAACACAGGAAAACGTTCCATGATCCAATGCCTTGTTATAAAGTACTCAAAACAGGGCATTAATGAACCTGAAATGACAAAACGGGGAAAAAAATTTGTTTTTTGGCTCTCAGGTGCTAACACTTCTGAAAATTATCAGAAAAAATGACCTAAAATACTTTAGCTAAATATTGATTCACTTTGCAACATCATAAAATTAAATAGAACATTGCCATATATAGCAGTATTACTCTTCATTTTAATACATCATGTTTAGAGTCAATGTATTCCATCTTCAGCAAATTATTTCAAGATTGAAGGTGTTGTTTCATGATTTATCTAATGACTATTTACACTATTTCTAAATCGAAGTTTTATATATATATATATATATATATATATATATATATATATATATATATATATATATATATATATATATATATATATATATATATATATATATATATATATATATATATATATATATATATATATATATTCCTACCCTCCCTCTTCTGATTTATTATTATTATTATTATTATTATTATTATTATTATTAGTAGTAGTAGTAGTAGTAGTAGTAGTAGTAGTAGTAGTAGTAGTATTACTAATATTATTATTTTATTTTTATTATTATTATTAGTAGAAGTAGTAGTAGTAGTGGTAGTAGTATTGTTGTTGTTTTTGGTATTATTATTATTATTATTATTATTATTATTATTATTATTATTATTATTATTATTATTATTATTATTATTATTATTATTATTATTATTATTTTCATCATCATCAGAGCTGTTGACCTGGAAATCTGAAGGGTATAACTAATTGCTTTACTACAGAGAGAAGAACTATAATTAATTATCTGTCCAGGTAAGAACACTAGCCAGATATGCAAATATATATTCTTTGCCACCTGCAGTTGCTACATTATATCAAGTAGATAAAGAGAATATTTTGAGTTGCTGAGGGGTAAATTTCATTATGAAAAATTTTTATTTTCCCTAGAAAAAGAGATACTAATGGCTTCATATTCCAAAAAAATATTTTAACTAACAGGGAGGCTGAATGAAGGAAATGGAGGTAGTAGCCATTACTCTGTAATGTGGTCAGGGTAATGGGTGTGGATATTACTGCCTCACATAAAGTACAAAGGTCAAAGGTGATGAATAGCATTTTCACTCTGAAATAAACATATATGGATGATGAAACTTTTTTTTTTTTTCAAAACACGAGTCCCAAGAGAAAAACAAAAGTTTTCAGTAACTTCCGATGTTTCAGAGCAAAACTATATTATGCAGGAACTCCAATGGAAGTGCTTTTTTCAACACTATGTTTGAATATTATTATTATATGCTTAGAATTTCCTCTAAGTTACATCTGCTGTCAAAGTACTTTTTCCTGGAGTATGTCATTTGAATACATCAGCCTAAATGAATGTTATTTAGAATTTTTTAAAAAATTTTGTTAATACCACTAATTCAATAGATGAACGCTAATGCCATTTAAATAAAACTAGTTACCTGCGTCAGTAAAATTTATAAATTATATATATATATATATATATATATATATATATATATATATATATATATATATATATATATATATATATATATATATATACACACACATACACACACCCTGAAGAAGGGGGATAGAGTACTTTCTCCGCTTTCCTCCGCGTATCATAAGAGTCGACTAAATGGGGCGGAGGAAGGGAACTGGGAATACCCCCTCTGTGTTTTCTCTTTCTAAAGGGTCAAGAGTATTTTGCCTTGACTCAGTCACTTCCCTTTTAAGGGGAAAAATGGCTCCTTATATATATATATATATATATATATATATATATATATATATATATATATATATATATATATATATATATATATATATATATATATATATATCCAACCGGATATCGAAAAAGCAATAGATAAAATATCGAAAAATCAATAGATGAAAATGTTTAACATTAAAAAAAATCTGTTAGCGACTGCCTCCCACTCAGAGCATTACTGTTTTACCTCCCAAAGGGTGCTCATAAAATACCTCTTCGCTATATGTGTGTAAGAAGGAAAAGATAGTGGTGTTCCTCGCATAGTAACCCTTGTTAAATCGGCATTCTGAATGAATACAGTATTTTACAAGTGGTATAAAGGAGTGATCATGGTAGTCACCGTGGCTCAAGCGGTAGCGTCCGCGACTCTGAGGCGTCAGGTCGAGGGTTCGCGCCCCGTCACGGTCTGAGGTTAGCAAGGGTATGCACTCAGGGTAACGATTACCTCTACCAAAACAAGTCCTTCGCAAGAAGGCAACCGTCCTAGCCCTTGGTAGAAAAAGGAGTCCGTGACGTAAAACCGGAACATAAAGGAGTGATCATGATTGCTCGAATTCAGTCTTCGATAAGGACAAAAATGTTTCAAAGATTCCCTTTCTACTCTCTATCTTTCTCGCTAATCCATTAGTGTCAGTGTACTGGCACTGTATACAATATCAAACATGTAAAATGAAGAGGGGGAAATTCCAGGACACACTGGTCAACGAAGAGCCTGTGTTTAGAGTATGTTTGGCACTGAATTTAATTATTTATCCTTCGTACGGTACATTAAGTGCAAGTATATATATATATATATATATATATATATATATATATATATATATATATATATATATATATATATATATATATATATATATATATATATATATATATATATATATATATTTCGTTTAGTGTCATGATTTTTTTTATTATTTCTGGTAATAGCAATATTTTCTAAACGTCTTTTTAGGTATTTTTATATCTCTTATTTATATTCTCTCTCCGTAAAATGCTCTCAGTTTTTATTGTTAAAAAATGAGCTTCCATGGTGAATAAATTCATAAGAAAATAGATTGTTAATTATAATTAAACGACTGAGTATTGAGGTCAACATACACGCATTGTCCATAAATATTGCAGCAAAAAGATTTTGTTAATGCTTCCGAGAGAACTCGTGTCTCAATATCACATTTATTTTTCCAACAATACTTTCTGAAGATACTCAGTAAATACTCACTACGTATATCCGATTCCAACCTTACTATAATCAAGGACTGTCCATATGAAAGAAATCCCAATGAACGCAGGAGAGAAAGCCACATCAAGGCAGTCATTATTACATTGCTCTCTCCTGCTCTTGTCTTTATGAACTTTATTGCACAGCCTTCAACATCAGACAGCAAGTGTGGAGAGAGGACGCGCCTGATGCATGCAGTTAAAGCAAGAAATATGTCTTCTCTATATTAGGGCAAAGTAAATGAAAACAACACTCGCTGACCTAAATGTTTTGTCTAGATGTCAATAAAGAGAATGACTAAACGGCCTCATTTACAAAATAGATTCGAGTTAGATAAGCAGTACCCCGAATCTCATTACTGTTGAAGTTTCAACCATTACAACTAGTAAATAAGATAAAATATAAAACAGATACAATCACAGAAACGTGGAAAGTTGGAAGGATGAAAAAAAAAATGCCATCGGAGTAACAACGCAAAAGCGCTTTTGGGGCCTGAATTTACGTCCATCACACTTCGTAAACAAATTTAAGCGTTTGTTAGTCTTATCAAGAGTATGGAAGGGAAGGCAGTTTGGTGTGCCTTTCCTGAACCTATGTCAACTTAGCAGGCAAAGTGAAAGTGTAATGCAGGGACCGGGCATCACTGGATGAGACAGTGCTGAGCATATCTTCTAACCTCTACCAGCTCAGTAGAGTTTTAAGCCCAACGAAAGGGCAGGATATAAGAGAGAGGGACTGAACCATGAGTTCAGTTTCGAGCACAGGCATAAATATGTTTCTCATACAATATGCTCTTCAAAACATAAGTGTAAAGTAATCATAGCATTGGCATAATTGTTTGGTGGAATATTTTGAGGGTAGATTCAGTGAGGCTAAGATTCAAAATGAATGTAAAACTGCACTATTTTCTTAAAGCGTAAATAATTTCCAGTATGAAAGGAATAATGAGGTATATTTCTCAATGTATCCATCATATATGTCTTTATAATCTTGTGAATGTGTTTGTAGATAATACTTTTTCTTTTTAGCTTTTTTTTATGATTGTGACACCAGGACGGGCAAAAAAAATAAAATACATAAATAAAACAGCCCTCATCGGGCCAGGGCACGAAAGAATACATAAAGTAAAGAGAAACAGAGATGGGGAGTGCTGTGACTTGTCAGATGTGATGAGCTAAAAGATGTGTAATGAACGTCCAAGAATATTCAGTGTTGATGTAGGCATAGAAAAAGAACCGTAACTGAAGGAAGACTAAAGATCGAACTGTCCTGGACAATCCTATTTAAGTTCTAAAAATCTTCAGCTGTAGTATCACAACAAGCGGCTGGTGCTATGAGCCAGCCTACTACATATGAGCTTATTGGTATTGTCCAGTTTGCTCGAAATAAAGAGAAAAAAGAGAAATAATATATCACACTCAAACACATCTTCCACATATATCATTTTAGCCAGACTCCAAAATCGCACAAAAATATATTACAGCTGCTCTTTAGAGTAAATGATTAAGAAAATTGGCAAAGGATAAAGGTTGAAAATATAATTAATTTTGCAGACGCTATCTGTTTACTATCAAAAATAAAGAAGTTACGAGATATCTTATTTGGTTTAGCACTATAAACATGACTAGAATAAAATAAATAATGAAAAACAAAATTATATCTACCTCACAGAGGCATTTTCAAACGATCAGCGTCGTGATTATTTTATTAGGCAATGCTTTGATATATGAGAGAAAAAAAACATGCATGTACACAAGTTCAAGATATACTTACACACACACACACACACACACACACACACACACACACACACACACACACACACACACACACAATTAGGTAATCACAATTCGGGAAGATACGAGCTTTGGGCTCTTTCCCGTAAACACAATTAGGTAATCACACACACACACACACACACACACACACACACACACACACACACATACAGAGGCATTTTCAAACGATCAGCGTCGTGATTATTTTATTGGGCAATGCTTTGATATATGAGAGAAAAAACACATGCATGTACACAAGTTCAAGATATACTTACACACATACACACTCACACACACACACACACACGCACACACACACACACACAGAGGCATTTTCAAACGATCACCGTCGTGATTATTTTATTGAGCAATGCTTTGATATATGAGAGAAAAAAAACATGCTTGTACACAAGTTCAAAATATACTTACACACACACACACACACACACACACACACACACACACACACACACACACACACACACACACACACACACACACACACACACACACACACACACATACAGAGGCATTTTCAAACGATCACCGTCATGATTATTTTATTGGGCAATGCTTTGATATATGAGAGTAAAAACACATGCTTGTACACAAGTTCAAGATATACTTACACACAAACACATGCACACACACACACACACACAGAGGCATTTTCAAACGATCACCGTCGTGATTATTTTATTGAGCAATGCTTTGATATATGAGAGAAAAAAAACATGCTTGTACACAAGTTCAAAATATACTTACACACACACACACACACACACACACACACACACACACACACACACACACACACACACACACACACACACACACACACACACACACACACACACACACACACACACATACAACGGCATTTTCAAACGATCACCGTCGTGATTATTTTATTGGGCAATGCTTTGATATATGAGAGAGAAAAAACATGCTTGTACACAAGTTCACGATATACTTATATACAAACACACACACACACACACACACACACACACACACACACACACACATATATATATATATATATATATATATATATATATATATATATATATATATATATATATATATATATA
>JAXCGZ010000013.1:275000-278906 GCA_037179515.1 Halocaridina rubra
ACAGGCAAAGTTTTCCGGGTGCATTTGAAGCAGATGTTATAAAGACGTTGTCACATCCCTCGTTCCTATTGTCAGTACTCCAACGTTCACTCAGGATCAGTTTTTGGCCATCCACATCGGGTAATGAAGGTAGCCTCAGCATCCATGACCTCACATGATAGACATTTTCTAGGAATTGGTCAACACCACGGGTAGTTTTCTGTCTCGGACTTTGAGAGCCATAGGGCGAGATTATCAACAAATTGTGTTTGGAAATCAATTAAGAACAAAATCAGGAAATTACAAAAATGTACAATATAGGACTTTCTCCATAGCTCCTTAGCTAAAGGTTATATATATATATATATATATATATATATATATATATATATATTATATATAATATATTATATATATATATATATATATATATATATATATATATATATATATATATATATATATATATATATATATATATATATATATATATATATATATATATATATATATATATATATATAAATATATATATATATATATATATATATATATATATATATATATATATATATTATATATATATATATATATATATATATATATATATATATATATATATATATATATATATATATATATATATATATATATATATATATATATATATATATATATATATATATATATATATCGAGAACTTTTATGGAAACTTGCATATTGGTAGAGCATCAAAGATAACTGTATGACTTATTGAAAACACAAGATCCCATACCTCAATTACCTCCTTTGAAGAGAGTGTATAGAAAGAGCTTTTCCAATAGGCGTTACAGAATTTTACTCTAGAAATTAATATTTGACAAAACTTGTTTGTAGCCTTAGAATGCTAGCCTATAAAAGGTATAAATTTAAGGCTACAAGGTACTACTAATAAGAATAATTTCTAACGAAGATTACTATTCCTTCTTTGGAAGTTCTTTGTATACACTATCTTCAAAGAAGATATAGTGATGCATGTGTCTTGTGCATTCAGTAAATCATACAGCCCTCTCTGATGCTCTATCAGTTTATATATATATATATATATATATATATATATATATATATATATATATATAGAGAGAGAGAGAGAGAGAGAGAGAGAGAGAGAGAGAGAGAGAGAGAGAGAGAGAGAGAGAGAGAGAGAGAGAGAGAGAGAGAGAGAGAGAGAGAGAGAGAGAGAGAGAGAGAGAGAGAGAGAGAGAGAGAGAGAGAACTTATCTTGATATTGGTGACTTATTATGAAATACAGCTCATGGTTTTTTTTTTCATTGACTTGATACATTTCTATTACTTGAACATAATCAGATTAAAGCCATTAAATTCACCACGAAGTAATTAAACATTCATTTTGAAATGCACATAAGCAGACTATGGCCATTTGTAAATTTGAAGCAGTAACTACCTCCATGACACCTCTGTTATTCCACAGTGTTAGACAGCTTTACTAAGGCAATGTCACATCAATGTACATATGTCGCATGAATTTAGTTTATGTTAAAAAATTTTCATCTGGTTGACTCTCGGTACATGACACATACAGTGAAGAGAAATAGTTGGTATTTGAGAGGATAGATAAAACATGAATGAAGTCTAACCATACACACACTTGCAAAGAGGATATGTTACTTATATGTAGTGTATGTAAAAAAAATGCTGATAAGAGCGGACAAACTAGAAATATATTCCGTCTTTGAATAATATTTTGCTTAATCGTTGATAAACTAGTGATCATTTAACAGTATTTCATATAAATATTTTGCAGTGTAGTACATCATTGTATGTTCAGGCAGAACATGGTCTTCAGGGACAGGACTGCCTAGAAGGTGAATAAATATCCTTTCCTAGGCACTCACGAGTCATTAGATAAACAAAGGTCGGGAAATTATATAGCGAGAGCATATTCAACAAAGACCACCTGAGAAAGGAATACTGCTAGTCCAGCAGGAATCAAGAGAGCGAGCATGAATCCTTCATAAGACCACAAGCTACAAAGGTGCACAATTGAAGGGCGTTTGTCGATCAACCTGGCTTTATAAAGTATTAAGACTGCTACCAATCTATCGAGAAGTCTTTGTTAACTTCCAGTTTCATCAATACTGACGTTGTTGTATGAGAATTCAAACTCCCAAAACTGTGTGAATTATGCAAAGAAAAAACAATGAATATTTGTTATCAATAGCTTAAAGGCTTAATAATGCATTCTGAAATTCTTGCAATAACATCTTTATATATGTACATTATAAATAATGCAGAACGAGAAAGTCTCTTTATCTTGTATAACCTTCACTTAGACGCATATATAGATTAAGAATGTTAAAATAGTCTATGCAGTACTTTGTATCAATCATCCAACATTACGTGATATAGATAATGTAAAAGAAACACTAATACAATAGTTCCGTTCCGGTTTTACGTCACGGACCCCCTTTTCTACCAAGGGCTAGGACGTTTGCCTTCTTGCGAAGGACTTGTGTTGGCAGATGTAATCGTTACCCTGAGTGCATGCCCTTGCTAACCTCAGACCATGACGGGGCGCAAACCCTCGACCTGACGCCTCAGAGTCGCGAATGCTACCGCTTGAGCCACGGTGACTACTAAACATTGATACAATAGTAAGGTCGATAAATGCTTCATTCGTATTAAAAACTCATAAATAACTATAGTTTTAAGGTATTTCAATTGATCAATAAATAATAAAAGGTAAACAAGAATAGATTGGCAGAAACTATGCAAAGAGCAACTGCTGAGGAAAAAAAATATTTGTAATTAAATACGAGAGTGTCATTGCAATGTCCAGTGCGTTTCCTTTGTGTGAAAGTCGCATTTCGACGTGAATTAATTAACGTTAACATGAGGACATGATATCCGAGGGGAATGATATGCTTCCACTTTATCTGTTATATTATATACTAATATAATATGCTTTATTTTAGGTCTCAGCTCTCTCGTATTACAGTACAAGCAATCACAGCTCGCGAAAATTATTACAGTTTATTACAAAATATCATTATAACTAAGCAATAACCAAAACGTTTACTGCTTCTATAGAGCAGTGGTTCCCTATTTTTTTTTTGGCCATGCCCTACCTCAGGATCTCTAAAGTCCTGATGCCTCCCCCCCCCCCCTGTGACTTATAATTCTTATTAATCAAAAAGTGATCACCTATTCACGTGGAGGAAGCCTAAAAGGTCCAAAGAATCTTCCAAAGAACATGGCATCCATGAAAGAGAAAATAAATGATCGAAACAAATCACTAAGAAATAGTAAAAAAAAAAAAAAAAAATTATAATATATAGTGACATGAATAAACAACAAATTACGTTTCAACATATATAATAAAAAATTGAAATGTATAAATAAAAATAATTTAAATGGAATCTCACTCATATATACTCACTAAATAAAAATCACTTTTAATAACACATTCTGGAATTGCCCCCTTGTGGGACGTAAGTCCCACGTTGGTAACCACGCCTTTATAGCTTTTGAATATATTTATAGTACTGTAAAGATGCATAATATTGTTCAGAAGTAGGTAGAGAAATATAACTGGGTTCTTCTGATTGTTACTGCTCGAAATGTGGCATAAAACTGTTAATGATATTCTTGAGGATATATGATCACCACAGGACACGACTACAGTGCGATGCGGTGAAATATTTAAGGTTCCAGCTTTATAATATTCTGCCATCTCTGTGCACATAATATACATCCTCGTCCAGGCAAGAGCGTTTAAGCTGTTTACTGGGGAGGTTGCTGCTGTGGCTGGGCACCACAATGGGGGGGTTGGGGCCTGTGCAGGCTGGCGACCGCCCTACTGGTCCTCCATGACCCGTTCCACCCATACGTGGGTGGAGAATCTAAAACAACAGCAATTTTCCCTTC
>JAXCGZ010000014.1:0-75000 GCA_037179515.1 Halocaridina rubra
ACCTCCTCCACTCCATCCCTGACCTGAGGGGGAAGTCTTCACAAGGATATATAACCTAAGTATATCTGTTTTCTTTTCTTCCTCTCTCACGAGAGCCAAAGAGAGAAACAGAAAGATTGCCTTATTTTGTTGTTTTCTTGTGCTTGTGTTTTTTTTTTTGTTTAATTGAACACACATTATTGTGTCCTGAGCAAATCTCTGTTTTCACTTCCCTCTCCCACGAGAGTTGGGAAGAAAGATAGAAGACTGTATAAGTGATTAAGTGTTGTAGTGTTGCAATTAAGTGAAGTGATCAAGCCATAAGGCCCCTATACTGCATTAATCAAATTGACAAACAGTGCAAATAACATATAAATAGTGAAATCTGTGATATCCATGACTAGTTGCTAGTCATGGCCTCAGCCGCTTCTCTTGCTTCCCCCCCCCAGAGGGGGGGAATGGAACTCGACCCCCCTCAAGAGGGGTGGACGGTTGTGGGAAAGAAGAGGGCAAGGACAGCCTCTAACAGTAGCCATGAGAGTGCTGCTGCCCCAGTTCCCCCCCCAGCCCCGAAGTCTGATAGAGAGCCCATTTCCAAGTTCAAAGTTGAGGCTCCTTCCATGAAAGAGGCATATGACCTCATCAGAGAGTTGGAAGACCAACTCACCGAGCATGGCTGCAAAATAAAGCCTAACGTACAGGGTGACTTCATTATCCACCCAGCCTCAGCAGAAGCCGCAAAGAAGATCCGCAGCCTAGGCTCACCACACTTGATAGAGTTGAACCCTGCACTAAAAATAAGAAAATACATAGTCATTGGCTTCCCTGTTGCTTGGTCAGTTGACCTTCTGACCAAGCAAACGTACATTACGGCTGCCTCACGTTGCTCCTCCAAAATAGAGGGCCAAACCGTTCCATCAAAGCAGGTTCTGGTCCACATCTGTGGTCCACCCCCTTCACAAGTAAACCTCGGCATCTGGGGCAAGTTCTACATAAGAGAGTACACCCCAGAACCCCTAAGATGTTTCCGGTGCCAAAGATTTGGGCACCACAGGAATACTTGCCATTTCCCAGAGAGATGTGGAATCTGCAGTGGGAAACACTCCACCGACCGCTGCCTTACAAAATTCAAGGCAAAAGAAGCAACAGTTGCCAAGTGCCCGAACTGCAAAGGGAACCATCACGCATGGAACAACCGCTGCCCAGAAAGGCTGAAGAGGATTCCTCAAAGAACCCCTCCTTCTGCCCCTGTCACCAATCACACCACCCCCAACTTCACCCCTGCTCCTCCCCCCACCTCCAATCCTTGGCAAATGCCCCCTCCTGCCCCACTCACACCTAACCTCCCCAACCAAAACCCACCACACTACACCAACCCAGCTCCTAACACACAGATCACACCTCCTACAGCTCCCACCCCCACACCAACTCCATCCACCCCATCACACAACACTCACACTCCTACCATCCCCCCAAACAACACTCACACTCCCATCAACCCCACACGCAACACTCACACCAACACCTCCACCCCACGCAACACCCAAACACACAATGCAGTCACACGTAACACCCAGAACACTCAGACCACACACACACCCACTCACCACACTAGGTCCCGGGACCCTAGACAAAACTCCCACACCCCCATACCTAAACAGCCTATCCAGACACCTTCCTCTGCCTCCTCTTCCAAACAGCAAACCCTCTTCACAGTAAACGAGCTCACCAACCTTCTCATTCAAGCCGTACAGGCAGCCGTCCGACTCCTCGATACCAGAGCCACCACCCAAGATGCCTACAATCAAGTCGTCGAAGTAGCCCACTCCGTTGTCGCCAACGCCCTCGTCTCCAGAACCCACCAGCAGCCTCAACAACCCACCACTCCTACCACCTCCACCTCCTCAAATCATCAAGATGTCTAATCTCGGGATCCTACACTGGAACGCCCAGGGTCTCAGACACAAGGTACAACATCTTGAAGGCATAGCCAAGACTGACAACATTGATGTCATCATGGTTCAAGAAACCCTGTGCACAGAGCAACACCCTCCAAAAATCTCAGGATACAATGGATTCTACCAGCACTGGTCTCCAGGGGAGAACAGAGGCAGCGCCACCTTCATCAGGAAAAACCTATTAGCAAAGGAAATAACCCGACCGGTCTGCTGTGGCGAAGATGTCGACGTCCTCGCTGTTAACATCCAACTTCAAGGCAGCTGCATAGACCTGTACAACATTTACAGACCACGGAAAGGTAGCTTAGACCTGACTACCCTCTTCGGGCTAACCAGTCATCGTGACTTGGTAATAGAAGGCGACTTCAACGCGCACCACCCAAGATTCAGGTATGAGCGCCCCTGTGCTGCAGGCAGACACATCATGAGCCTGCTGAATGACCAAGAAGATGTCTCCCTGCTCAACGATCATGAGCCAACACACGACAGAGGTGGAATACTGGACCTCACCTTTGTCTCCAATTCCCTAAAGCAGGACGCCACATGGAGAGTTCATCCCCTGGTCACAAGCGACCACTATGGGATCCATCTCACACTGCCAATTCCTGAAATCTTCCAAATCCCTGCTCCTCCCCCTCGATGGAATTTCAAGAAGGCCGACTGGGGCCGATTCCAGGAGCACCTCAGCAATTGGTTTTCAGCCTACGCACCATCTGAAGACATCGACCAAGCAGAGGCCGAGCTAGTCAATGCCCTGCAAGCTGCAGCAAACTCCTCCATACCCCTCTGCAAACCACAACACACCACTCATCGGGACAGATGGTATTACTGTGACAGAGTTAAAGAACTCAACCACCGGCTCTACGTCATTCGGAAAATGCACAGGAAACGTCGCACTGAAGACTCCTACCGCACTCTCCAGGCAGTCAAACAACATGTCCATGAAGAGACTCGCAACATCAAGAGGAATAAATGGCTAGAGTGGTGTTCCAACCTAGATGCTCACACCTCTGTGGGCCAGATGTGGAGGAGCATCAACTCCTTTGCTAAAGGAAAACCTCCTAAAATCACCCCCCACAGGGATCCTAGCAGGGCAGCAGAAGAACTCGCCATCAAATTCGCGGATAGAGCAAGCTCTAACCAGCTCCCCATCACCACCAGAGCAACACTCCAGGACCTCATCACTGCAAGATGGGAAGAAATAGAAGAGGCCATCAACACTGAAGATGAAACAGATGCTCCATTCTCCCTGACTGAGCTACTAAGAGTAAGCAAAAGCTCTAAGAACACAGCCCCAGGTGCCGACAGAATAACATACACAATGATCCAAAAAATGGGGCCCCAAGGGGAGCTTGCTGTACTCTCTGATCAATTTGACATACACACGAAGAATCAGACCAGCCTCATGGAACAGAGCAGACATTCAGCCCATCCCAAAACCACAGGACCCTGACAACCCTCGCCCCATCTCCCTCCTAAGCTGCCTGAGCAAGACGGCAGAAAAGATGGTACTTAACAGAGTCCGCTAGAAATGCCCACCCTTCCCAGAAAACATGTTTGCCTACCAGCCTGGCTTAGGCACCTCAGAATGCATAGCCTCCATGCTATCATTTCTCAACAACAGCCGTGGTTACATCGTTTTTCTAGACCTAGAGAAGGCCTTTGAACTAGCCAATGTGCCGGCAATACTCTCTGCTCTCGTATCCAAGCAGATCAAAGGTAACCTTCTCTCGTGGATCAAGCAGAGTCTACAAAATCGTAGTGCACGAGTCAAAGTAGATGGGCACTACTCCACCTACAAAAACCACGAAAATGGGACCCCCCAAGGTGGAATCCTTAGCCCCTTCCTATTTAATTGTCTCATGGAAAAACTCATGCACATCGCACTACCGCATGGAGCCAAACTCTTCAACTATGCGGACGACTTTGCCCTTGTCACAATAGGACACAGAAACTCTAACAAGACACAGCGCTGCCTCACCAAGATTCACCGAGCCTCCATCTCCCTTGGAGTAAGAATCAATGCCCGCAAAACCAAGGCCCTTCCCATCCACCAGTGGAGACCAGACACTAATCTGGTCATAGGTAATGAACCTGTGGACTGGGTTACCAAACACCAATACCTGGGTGTAATCATCGACCAAGGACTAACCTTTGGACCAGAAATTCAATACTTGCGCGACAGGTGCAGCCAGCGACAAGCGATCCTTCGTCGGATGTCGGGCCTCTACGATGGTGCATCATTTAATGTCCTCAGAACCTTCTATGTACAAGCCATACGCAGCCTCATTGACTATGCTTGTCCCACACTCTGGCTACTAAAAGACCGACAGTGGGACAAAATAGAAGTAATTCAAAACAACGCCACACGTACCATGCTAGGAGCCCCCATGTGGACCAAGAGAGAAAACCTCCAGATGGAATCGGGACTCATTCCACTCAAACTCAGAGCTCAGCAAAGACTGACCCTCCTTGTGGCCAAAACCACCACTGCCCAACATAAATGCCTAGCTGGCACAAATCTCCATCTAGCCCTCAATCGCCAGCCCAACCACCATCCTAGAACCTGGGCAGCCAAGGTCTGCGCTAGCCTGCAAGCACTGCCAGTCAGGGAGAGCATCCTAGCCAAGATACAAGACACACCGCTTCCTGAATACAGATGCCCACCCCCATGGAATGACCAACCACTCGATATAAAGATCGAGCTCCCTGACAACCCCAAAAGCTTGGTAAATCCGCTTGTCCTTAAAAACATATATAAGGACAAAATACAGAGCTGGAGCAGGCCAAACTCTCAAGTCTACTACACTGACGGTTCAGTAAACCAAGATACTGGAGCCTCAGCCGCCGCCTTCATCACTGGAAACCACGTCCTATCCTGGAGACTGTCAAACTCCTGCTCATCGCTCCAGACTGAGCTTGTGGCCATAGCCAACGCCCTTGACTGCTTCATCCAGCAAGAAGCTGACCATGCCCTTATTCTCTCTGATTCTAAAGGCGCCTTACAGGCCATCAAGAAGCCACTCCTCAGAGACAATATTCGCATCATCACGACCATCCTCAGCCACTACCACAGGATAACCAGCCTTGGAAAAGCCATCACTCTTGCCTGGATTCCCAGCCACGTCGGCATCAAGGGAAATGAGGAAGCCGATCAAGCCGCCAAACAAGCCACTCTCAGAGCAGAAATCCAGATATCTCTGTCTCCTGGGATGCAACAGATTAAAAATAAAGCCACCAAGTCACTCCTTAACACCTTAATAACTAAGCACAACCTGTGCACAGACATTGGCTCCCCCTCCACCTGGTGGTACAAAGCCACCACTGATCTTCGGCGTATCACCCTGCCGAAGAGCCTTCGACGAAGCACTGAGGTCAATGTGTACCGTCTGAGACTCGGGTACAAGTGCACCTGGCAAATAGTAGAGAATATCATCAAGGAATGCACCTTTTGCCAGGTAGCCTCACCACATCCACTGCTACACTACATCCTGGAATGTGATTCTTTTTCAGAGATTCGACGGAAAACTGGTGCCCCCGCAACATCTAGCGAAGACCCAAATGCCCTTCAGGTTGCTAGCTCCATCATCAGACTAGCAACAAATAACCACATGAACAGTCTATCAAATATTATCAGACAATACCCTCCACCAAGATAGCCATGCAATAACTCTTTCTCTCTCCCCCAAAACAGGAATTCATTTATGTTGTTTGATGTAAACTAATAATTCACAACTGAATATTTATGCTCTCCGTTATCTTTACAGTTTGGCACAATCTCACCTGCGGGCCAATTAGGAAAGTCCGATCATTACCAATAACAAGAATTCACCCCACCTCCTCACCAACAGGAAAGCCCATTCGCCAGCAAGAGCGAATACCACGTACACTCCGAAGAAAATCTCACCCCACCTGCGGGCCACAAGTGGAAGGTCCGCTCACCCTCATGGGTGAACATCCAAAAAAAAAAAAAAAAAAATGCCCTAATTGGGTACTTATGTTATCAGAGCATAGAAATCCTTCATTATAAATTCTTTTATTAACTGGCAGGCTCTATTTCACACACAGATTGTACCCAGGTTGTTAATTTTCCTTATCAATATTTATTAAGCCGCACGTACATATGTGTGTATTCGTGCGTGTGTGTGTGCATATATATATATATATATATATATATATATATATATATATATATATATATATATATATATATATATATATAATAATAATAATAATAATAATAATAATAATAATAGCAACAACAGCAATAATAAAAATGATAATAATAAACTTAATAATAATACTGTAATAATAATAATAACCACCTCTGTAGTTCAGTGCACTAAGCTGTGAACTCCTGTTCTACAGGTCCCAGGTTCGAATCCCGACAAAATCAGTGGATTATTTGAAAGTAATAGTAATAATAATAGCAATAATAATACTTTCCCATGACAACTAAACCTTTCTTCCCATTCTTCAGGAATTAAATTCCCAACACATATAAAAATTCCATAAAGCGAAGATTGACGTAACATTTATACAACAATTATAACAGACCTTCATTGAGAGAGAGAGAGAGAGAGAGAGAGAGAGAGAGAGAGGAGAGAGAGAGAGAGAGAGACGAACCCACGTGCCTTCCTTTATAATTCTTAAAAATTATTGTTTACAGGTTAGGTTTCCGTTGGAATGATAACATCAGGGATCTCGTTTCCTTGGTGTTTTATACGGTAGAGGAATATAGTATATGATAAATTATTATTATTATTATTATTATTATTATTATTATTATTATTATTATTATTATTATTATTATTGACGGTGTTTATCCCACTTTGATTTACTAAACTCTACGGGAAAAGTACACAAAATTTCATGTCCAACCCTTTGCAAATGTATACAGTATCTTCCACAGTCTTCTACAAGAATTTGTTATTTTTTAAACTAAATGATCACATTAATTTCCTTAATTATGTATTAAAAAATTAATATTTCAGAACTTCAGTCTTTTATATAAAGAACTTTTGCCATTTTCATATCGGGTTGCTGTTTGCCACCAACCTCTTGGAGGCTAGTGTTGGTTCTCAATCAGTTTTTAGGCCAGATGCCGTTCCATTTATCCGGCCTTGGGACCTTCACCGAATTGAGCTGGCTTTCTCCCCCGGTAGCTGGAGTATTATCTGAACATTTTTTTCTTGTTGAGCTGAAATGAAATTCATACAATTATATGCATGTTCTAAGCTAGTGGTTCTGAACCTGGGGTACATTTACCATCTTTGGAGGTATAGCTTTACATAGTAGAGGGTATTGAAATGACGAGGTAAAGATAGACGTTCTCTCTCTCTCTCTCTCTCTCTCTCTCTCTCTCTCTCTCTCTCTCTCTCTCTCTCTCTCTCTCTCTCTCTCTCTCTCTCTCTCTCTCTCTCCTCCTCTCTCTCTCACACACACACACACACACACACACACACACACACACACACACACACACACACACACACACACACACACACACACACACACACACACTTACACTTTTTAAGGGACCATTAGGTTTACTTGGTTCGATAGTCCTCTGTTTGATAATATTTCTCGCATGTACTGAATTTGATAAGGCTTACAAAACTTTATCGTATTGACCAAGCTGTTTCCCAAACTCATATTGGGCCGAGACTTGAATACAGATTTTCGGGGGGTGCCCGGCTACTCTCTGTTCCGGTTTTACGTCATGGACTCCCTTTTCAGCCAAGGGCTAGGACGGTTACCTTCTTGCGAAGGACTTGTTTGGCAGATGTAATCGTTACCCCGAGTGCATGCCCTTGCTAACCTTAGACCGTGACGGGGCGCGAACCCTCGACCTGACGCTTCAGAGTCGCAGACGCTACCGCTTGAGCCACGGTGACTACTGCCCGGCTACTCTTTGTGTGGACATGTATTGTCAGCATTTTTTCAGTTCAAAAGTTTAATTGAATTCTACATTAATTTCAATGTCTGTCTCCCCCCTACAAGAGTCATAACACCCCCCCTTGTATTGGCACAAAAGCAGGTAAAACCTCTGTCTTTAATGTGTGTAATTGTATTTTTCGTATAAAACAATTTACAATTTCATTTTATGTGTTACTTGTTGTAATTCTGTTTTATTAATACGATATCCAGCAATTTGCAGGTCATTAGCCTTATTATTATTATTATTATTATTATTATTATTATTATTATTATTATTATTATTATAGTAATAATAATAATAATAATAATAATAATAATAATAATAATAATAATAATAATTATCATTATTTTTATTATTAATATTGCTGTTATTATTATTATTATTATTATTATTATTATTATTATTATTATTATTATTATAATGATAATAATAATAATATTATTATTGTTATTATTATTATTATTATTATTATTATTATTATAATAATGATAATAGTAATAATAATAATATTATTATTATTATTATTATTATTATTATTATTGTTATTATTATATTATTATTATTATTATTATTATTATTATTATTATTATTATTTTTATTAGATGCCAAGCAACAAACCCAGCTGGAAAAAGTCAGACTATTAACCTGTGGCACCATATAAGGAACGATGGGGGAATAATTAAAAATTACTTAGGTTTCCCTTTTCGCAGTGATTGCATCTTGTGGTAATTGTATGTTTGTTAGATATTACCATAACGGGTTACCGTAACTTAACTTCGCTGAAAGTATCAGTCTCAGCTCTGTCAAACAATGTTAATAATGAAATGTACATCTATCGCTTGATGGGAGTTCATAGATTGTACATACACTTGCACACGCGCGCGCGCGCACACACACACACACACACACACACACACACACACACACACACACACACACACACACACACACACACACACACACAAAAGAGAATTTCCTACACCAACATGTAATGGAACCAACGAGGGCCAGGGGTGGGGATGAGCCATCACTACTTGATCTAGTATTCACAGATAATGTGTTGGATATTGAAAAAATTGAGTATGAACCACCAATTGGAAAGAGTGACCACTGTGTGTTGTTGATGGAGTATATCATTGAAGATATTCTGCCTGAGAGTAGAGGCACTGAGGACATGAGGAGGAACTATCCGAAAGGAGATTACATCAAAATGAATGAGCTTTTTGCAGTTATTGACTGGAGAACCTTATTTTACAACAAATCTGTACAAGAAATGTATGACATCTTTTGTGAGAAATATGGGAAGATAGTAGATTGCTGCATACCTGTCACCAAAGTAGGTGTAATCCATGCCAGAGAGAAATGGTTCGATAATGGGTGTAAAAGAGCTAAGGAGTGGAGAGACAAATGCTGGAAAAGGTATAGGAGGAGAAAAAACATAAATGCCTGGCAAACCTACAAAAGAGCAAGAAATGGCTACCTAAGTAAAAGGAGAGAGGCAGAGAGAGACTATGAGAGGGACATTACCAGGAAGGCTAAAGAAAATCCCAAGCTTTTCCACAGCTTTATCCGAGGAAAACTGAAGGTAAAAGAGCAGGTTTTAAGGCTAAAGAGAGCGGATGGAAGCATCACTGAGACGGATGAAGAGATCTGCAAAGAATTGAACAAGGAGTTTCAGTCAGTATTTACAGTAGAAAATACCCCACCCCCTCAGATTGCAGAGATAGAAGCTCAAGGGCCGGTATTAGAGAACATCAACCTTACAGCCACAGAGGTATGCAAAGCGCTGATGGATTTAGATGTTCATAAAGCTACAGGTCCTGATGACATATCCCCTCATGTGCTTTAAAAATGCGCAAACTCAATATCAGTGGCACTAAGTATCATATTTAAAAAGTCACTGGAGTCAGGGGAGATTCCAAGATGCTGGAAACAAGAAAATGTGATACCTATCTTCAAAAAGGGAAGGAGGGATACGGCTCTGAACTATAGACCAGTTTCCTTGACCAGCATAGTTTGCAAAGTTATGGGGAAACTACTAAGAAAACATATCTCTCTTCACTTGGAATCCTTCAACTTTTTGTCAGTGAGGCAACATGGCTTCAGAGAAGGTAGATCAACAGTAACAAACTTATTAGAATTTTATGATGAGGTAAGCCGAATCTTACAGGAAAGAGAGGGCTTGGCAGATTGCATATTCCTAGACTTCCAGAAAGCATTTGACACTGTTCCACATGGGAGACTAATTAGGAAGCTGCAAGCAATAGCTAGAATAGGTGGAAATGTTTTGGAATGGATAAAAACTTACTCAGGAGGAAGGGAACAGAGGGTTAGAGTAAGACACTCAGTGTCTGAACGGAGAAGAGTTAGTAGTGGAGTTCCACAGGGTTCAGTTTTAGGGCCACTTTTGTTCCTTGTATATGTAAATGACCTACCAGAGTCTGTAAATTCATTCATGAATATGTTTGCAGATGATGCAAAGATTGTGAAGAAAGTAAAAACCGAGAACAATGATAGAGAACTTCAGGAGGATCTAAATAATCTGCATGAGTGGTCAGAAAAGTGGCTAATGAAATTCGATACTTCAAAATGTAAGGTAATGAGAATGGGTACAAGTGCAAGAAGGCCCAAGCTTGACAACTTGGTGGCTGGAGTACAACTTCAAGAGACAGAAAATGAGAGAGATCTAGGAGTAAACATACTGGCAGATTTGTCTCCAGAAATACATATAAATGGCATAGTAAGGGCAGCATATGCATTCTTATCAAATGTAAGGGTAGCCTTCAGGCACATGGACTAGGAAATGTTCAGAAATATTTATGTAACCTATGTGAGGCCAAAACTGGAATATGCAGCCCCCTTTTGGAATCCGCACTTGAAAAAGCACATAGCTAAGCTTGAAAAAGTTCAAAGACATGCCACGAAACTGGTGCCAGAAATACGCAATCTCAGTTATGATGAGAGGCTGAGGGAATTAGACTTCCCATCATTCGAAGCTAGAAGAGTGAGGGGGGATATGGTGACAGTCTTTAAATTCCTTCATGGTTATGATAGAGTGGATAGGGATCGATATTTTGATATGGCTGGCTCTAGAACTAGAGGTCTTAGTTTGAAGCTTCGTAAGAAAACTTCTTTGCAGGATGTAAGGAAATACTTTTTCTGTGTAAGAGTAGTTGATAATTGGAATTGGCTAAGCGAGGAGGTAGTTAATGCTATCTCAATCCATAGTTTTAAGGACAGGTATGATAAGTATGACTAAGTCTAAAATGGAAGCGATCAGGAGACGGGAAGATACGAGCTTTGTGCTCTTTCCCGTAAACACAATTAGGTAATCACACACACACACACACACACACACACACACACACACACACACACACACTTGTTTGACGGTATACCAATATTATTTATTCGAATTCTTGCAGTCTTTAATTTTAATTAAATTCTCAGCTATAAATGGCTTATAAAGGATGTAAATATTGAAAATGTCATTGGAAAGCCGGTTTCGCTACTTGAGGTATATTTTGTGTGGCTTTACTCATCCCCATTTCAATGGAGGTTAATAGCGTGATGCATAAAACAGCAAATAACAGCATCATTAAGTATCTTAACTCCTTTTTTACGAGATTTAATTTTTTATTTTAATTATGGAGCCTTTAAATTGTGCTTGTTTTATTATCTTACATATACATATGCCTGTAGTCACCGTGGCTCAAGCGGTAGCGTCCGCGACTCTGAGACGTCAGGTTGAGGGTTCGCGCCCCGTCACGGTCTGAGGTTAGCAATAGCATGCACTCAGGGTAACGATTACATCTGCCCAAAACAAGTCCTTCGCAAAAAGGCAACTGTCCTAGCCCTTGGTAGAAAAGGGAGTCCGTGACTTAAAACCAGAACATATACATATGCCTCATGCCCGCCCCTTGTAAGGGGTTGGCCGAGCCAAGCAATGCGCATTCATCACTTTCTTTCACGCTTTTTAAACGTATTTTGGAACTTTTCATATATTTGACAGCTTCAATTAATTTGTTTTCATTTTAGTGATTAGATTGCATTGTTGACTAATCCATTTGACAAGATTAGTTCATACTCATTATAGTGATTATATGTCACTGTCGACTAATCACACTGACAGCATTAGTTAGTTCTTGTTCATTCTAGTAATTAATATCACTGTCGACTGATAGGAACACAGTAATGGCACTACACTAAGGCCTTTTTCACACCAAAGTGGTACGTCGCACGTGGCATGCCACGTGGCACGTCAGTTGAAAACACATTCGGAAATATATGAAACCTTTCACACCGAAGTGGCGTGGCACATGGACGTGTCGCGCCACTTCTGTGTGAAAGGTTTCATATATTTCCGGATGTGCGTTTACAACTGGCGTGCCACGTGGCATGCCACGTGCTACGTATCACTTTGGTGTGAAAGCGGCTTTAAACTTAGGACATTTATCTTTAAGAATACAAATTTATAATTGATTAGTTTTGGCTCCTACTTCGTCCCTCCCTAACGTTATTATGTATGAGTAATCACAAGAACGAAGGGGGAAACTAATCACAAGAACGAAGGGGGAAATTTTGATCTTATTTGGCCAGCACTTCGATGCTGGAAAAAGATGAGAATGGAATTGCGAACCCCATTAGCTCTGGAAAACAGATACCGTGATGTAATCATAGTATAGAATTATGAAATTATCAGCATAGGGACCGCAGTTGCGTAGTTGTTAGAATACTCGACTTGGAATGTAGCAGACCCCCTGTCGATTCCACAGCAGGGCATTTGGAAGGGCATCCAACCTTGATCTCCCATCAGTCTGTCTGTATATCTCCATAGTTATTATCAAGCATAATTTGGGGTTTTCATATGAAATTTGCCTGGTAGTCAGAGAGTTTGTAGATGCTGTTATGTTTTTATTGATATGTTTTACCCATATATCAATACATACATATGCAATGGCCGCAATCCCCTTGTTGGGAGATGGTCGAGTCAGAGCACACTTATTCACCATCAGGAAATAAATTATACAATAAATTCATACATTTTATATATGAAATTGCACTTTTTTGAGAGGTTAGTTAAAGGAGAGGTATTGCGGCCGCGGTAGTTTAGTGGTAGAGTGCGTGAATCTGGCGGCAATTAACGATCGTTCGATCTCACAACGGGACATAGGGAGGACATCCAGCCTTAATCCTCCAGCCCCAACTTGTTCAATTGCAGGAGAGGCATTATTTACCTTATGGTTGTCGAGATGCTGTTTAACCACTGACACCTTATATCTAATGGTATACTTATCTTGCCACCTGACCTTGGAGAAGTCTACGAATAGGGAAATACCGCTAACTTTTCCTTCCTAACGCCAAGAGGTTCTGGCGAAGAAATGGCGTACAAGCCACCTCTTATCCCCAGAACCACTTGAGAATAAGGAAAGGTTAGTGGAAGCTCCTGTCAATACAGGAATTTCAAGTGTGCACACCATTTATTATATGGATTCAAAGATGGAATTTTATCTGCTAAAAAAAAACAATTACTCCTCTATAACTCGTACAGCTTCTTTTCGCCAGAATCAATTGTGAATTAGAAAGGGAGGGTAGTTGTAGCTCAATATCATGCACAGGAGTTTCAGTGAAGTTCACCATTTTGATATAAAAAATGTGATATTTATTTTCGTGTGCTTTGGCTTCAGTTAGAGCAAAAGTTTCTGTCTCGGATGTGTCCCACTTGTGCTTTCTCCTTACGTTTGTGACTGTGGCAAGCTTTCTGGAGCAACATGTATACCTATTGCTATGTTTTTTTCTAAATACATGGTACACTGTGCCTGCCATTTTACCAATATATTTACCTGAATATAGCTTCGTTTTAATAGTTTCCCTTGATCCTGCAACTTAGTTATTAGTTTTTTTTCCCCAAAGGCCTTTAGAGACACGCTTTTATACATGATCACAAGATTATGCACTGTGCCTCTCTATAATATCATTCAATTCTAGAGTAAAGCTAGATATTTATATTGACTTTATTCAATCCTAAATTCTTTTCTTCTTTGTGCTATAACCCATGGCTTTAAAACTGACATAGACAATAGGATTCGATTCTACTTCGTCTGAAAGCTCTAAAATATAAACATAGTTCTCTGGTAGGAAGGAGGCTTACATTAATCTTCATTCTATTTATTCATTTGGATGTTTCTTCCCTATACTTTATTTAGTCTGTATCTTTAATGTCGACACCCTTTATTACAATAGAAATCGAATCCAATTCTGGCAACACAGAAGCACAGTTCTCTGTCAGAACAATGGACTTCTGTTGTTCTGTGGAGGAGCACTTCTCATTAAGTTGGAAGAGTGCTGCTTACTTTATATCTTTGATTTCGACAAGCGTTTTTCTCTATTCAGACACGAAATGTTCTGTGCAGAAGCACTTGTCAGAAAGTGAACAGTGCTGGTACCGTGCGACCATTCTCATTGCCCTTCACTCGCTGATCACCTGTGGGCGTATGCCGACAGTTTTGTTCCCGAGGACTGATCGATAGTTCGTCTAAGGTAGCGTGGCGTCCAGTGATTGGTCTATATTTGCATCTCCCACTTCCTGTTCTCATTCTCCCCCCTCCTCGTATCACCTGTCTGAGGTATCCCTTTTAAAGTCTTATCAAGAATTAATGGAGGAATACAAACACCTCTATTCTTTGTCATGACCTATACGATCGTTTATTCTCGTCATCTGTCTTTGCTTTTCTTTGATTCTGTGGCGTTCTTAGTCGGGTCCTTTGGTTTTTTGTTTGTTTTGTCTAATTTATTTCAAGCTTTTTCCATTTACTGAAAAGAAGCCAATCAAGATAGAAATTAATATTACAATACAAGACTCTTGTGTAATTTTTTTCCGCGTTTCAGGATAGTATGTGATGTTTTGCTCAAATCTAGAATGGGTTGCATATATATATATATATATATATATATATATATATATATATATATATATATATATATATATATATATATATATATATATAGTTGGTCCCAAATGAAAATGAGATTTGAATTAAATACGAAAACGAAGCCACCAGTGAGTGGGGGAAACTGTAATATGAATAAAGTGGCATTCAGATAGAATGCGTTTATTCCTAGTATAGCAGATATAGCTGTAAGGATTGTTTCCCTTTTAAGACCTTCTGTGGGGTAATTGGTAGCGCCTTGGCACAGTAATTATGTGTCCTAGGTTCAAGTCTCGGTCGGGGTAAAAAAAAAAAAAAAAAAAAATATATATATATATATATATATATATATATATATATATATATATATATATATATATATATATATATATATATATATATATATATATATATATATATAGTTTATTAATATATATATCAGATATCTAGTATTACGTCTTATATTTTTGGCGTCCGTTCGTTATCTTCATATTATATTATGTCTACGTTATTGTGTATATTATTTGTTTCGATATTTTAAAATGTTTTTTTTTCTGCATCCCTAATATCTAATAAAAATTCATTACCCAAATAGAAGAAGAGTTACTAACTACTTCCACTACTACTACTACTACTACTACTACTACTACTACTACTACTACTACTACTGCCGCTTCTACAGCAAACTTCTGGTGCTCCTACTACTCCTACTACTACTACTACTACTACTACTACTACTACTACTACTACTACTACTACTACTACTACTACTACTGAGTTTTCTGATTCAAAATATGATCTATGCTGATTATCCCTAAATAGAAAGACGTATTTATGAAAAAAAAAAAAGGAATTGACAATACGGACTGCAAAGGTTAATCCAGAAATCTATCTAAAAGAACGCATCCGAACGAAAAATTACTCGAACATAAAGTTACTTATTATTTTTATTATTAGTTATACCTAATGTAGACTTGCACGCAATCTGTAATCAACCGTTACATTACATTTTCCAAATGTGGTCATGGTGTACGTTACATAAAATGCAATTGTACATAAGGGTACATACATGTGTGATATATTTTTACTTGATATCCCTTTTACCTAGATCAAATAAACACATATGTTCAAACGTCGGACATATATTGCCCCAGGTTGGGATTCGAACCTAGGATTCATAATCATTGTATCATGATGCTACCAACTGTACCACCGAAGGTATAAGGTTAACTGCTGGAACTAGGGAATGTATTCACTCCTAACTCCAGCAGGTTAGTGAGAGGTTTTTCTTCTGTTATGCTTTTACTTGTACAGTTGGTAGCGCCTTGGCACTGAGTGCCATAGGTTCCAAGCCCGACCAGGGGCAAAAAACTGTTTCATCTGCTGTTCTATAGACAAAGGCCAATATCCCCCCTTGTAAGGGAGTAGGCAAGTTAGAGTAAATACCCATCCTTGGGATTCTGGTTGAACTTTTCCTTCCAGAATTTCCTCTCATTTTATTACTCTTTGCGGAATGAATTTGTAAATGTGAGGGATTCCCAGTTTCCTTTTTCCAGTTTATTTTGTCGCCTTTTGTTACACGCACTGGAATCAGAGGTCTTGTCCCTCGCCTCAAGAGAACACAAGGTTGCAGTCGCCATTCTAAGGGGATGTCGAGTCAATGCTCAAGCTGTTCATTAGGATTCTAGTTGGAATATACCTTCCAGAAGCCCCTCTTATTCCTTCAGTGTTCATGGGAGGAACATTTTGTTGATTTTTACGACACACAGTGGAAGCTGAGGCTTAAATTTTTTTTTACCAACCCCAGGAAAATACAAAGGCTTTGGGTGATGTTTATGATAACTTCTCTGCATAATATCTTAGCTTAACATAGTTTAGCTTAACGTAATATTACCTCATCTAACGTTATCAAGAGTGTCTTACCTAACCTAACCAGGTGATAAAAGCTGGATATTACCCTTACAACATGTATATGCCGTCTACGAAATTATCCTGCCTACACAGTGGTATAACTTTGCCTCACCTGAGCTAACTTAACGTAATGTGTCTTAACCTAACCTCACCTGTCCTGTTGATAGAGGTGGATATTACCATGACACAGCTTGGGTAACCTAATTAGAATTGCCTCCAAAAACAACAATACAGGACCAGTGAACCCAAAGCTCCTGATACTAATCTGGTTGCGACACGTGATCAATAGTAGTGCAGGAAACGTGCAGTCTGGGAAATGTAACAGCTCATAATGGTACAATATGTGGTATAGGAATAGGGGGGGGAGGATGAAATGTGACTAGGGAAGTACAATAGAAGGTAAATAGGATTGGGGGTAGGGAGGGTGGAATCTACCTGGATACAACTTGTTTAATGTTATATATTTAGAAAAGACGCTGCAAAAGACATTTTATAATAGCAGGTACTGGATTCTTTTTTCATTATGAAGTCTTGTATTGACTCTCTCTCTCTCTCTCTCTCTGTGTGTGTATATATATATATATATATATATATATATATATATATATATATATATATATATATATATATATATATATATATATATATATATATATATATATATATCTTCTGTAGAATGCGCCAATTACACAGCTGAATGTCATTTGGAAGGCACACTTCTTTGCTTCTAGTTATTGTTATATTTTAATCAGTAGAGATTATTTCAATCTTGTTATGTTTTGTAGGTTGAGAGTCCTCTGCCTCCCGTAGTTTATTGTTTTATTATCTCTTACTCTCCATTGACCTCCTCCTTTCTCCAGCCTAACGTAAAAGGCGACTAAACAGGGCTGAACGAAAGAACTGTAAAGCCCCCCCTTCGATAATCCTCTCGCAATGCATCTAGCCATATGAATATGTGCTCTGACTCGGCCATCTCTCATTCAAGGAGGATTGTAGCCTTAGGATGTAGGTAGATTTAGGTCTTAACTTGAAGCTGACCCCTTCGTAGCTCATTTTGTCAGTGATCCTCATGCGGAGAAGGTTGTCAATGCAACTCCCATAATCTACACCGAACATTCTGGCGTATTAATTATAGATCTCTTACTGTCCCTTCACATTTGACAAGTCACAACACTCCCCATTTCTTTTCCTCTTTACTTTCTCGTTCTTTTGGTGCCCGGGTCCCATGAAGCACCAAGAACATTGGATTATAATCAATCGAATCATATAACTTCTCGTCACTTTGTTCTCTTGGTGCTGCGAAGGAGGAGGAAATGGAGTCCCTAGTGTGTCAGCCCTTTGGTGATGATGATGATGATGATCCGGTTTTACGTCACGAACTCCCTTTTCTACTAAGGGCTAGGGCGGTTGCCTTCTTGTGAAGGACTTGTTTTGGCAGATGTAATCGTTACCCAGATTGTATGCCCTTACTAACCTCAGTCCGTGACGGGGCACGAACCCTCGACCTGCCGCCTCAGAGTCGCGGACGCTACCATTTTGCCAAGGAGACAACTTGTATCATCCCTTTGGTAATGTATGTAAATCTCATATTGCATGTCTTCTATAATACAGAGTGGGCTAAAAATCACATTTAATTTTGTTTTTCACTTCTGGGTGAGGGATTACCTTGCTTGTGCCCTTCCTGATAATCACTATTCTTTTAATACCAACGTTACTCAGAGAACTGGATACACCGAGGTAATCCCTCACCTTAGAAGGGTGGAAAAATTAAAAATTGACTTTTGACCTATCCCATTTAAGTATGTATGCCCTCACAGTGACCATAATCCCCATGTAATGGGGCATGTTAGTCACACCACCCTCCCAACGCTTGAAAACCTTATCACCCCATTACACACCTCTTGGGTCATCCATATTTTAAGTGCACAGTGGTGATCCGGTTTTGGGATCTGACAGCCGTAACATTTTTACCCTCACAGCTTCATCTCTTGCACTCTATCTCTCTTCCCTGCTGTACTGACTTACCAAGTGCACCCAAAACTTTTTTCATCCCGTGCACCAATCTTAAACTAGATTATGCCTTCGGCCTTATCCCACTCTACATTTTACTTCCAGTTATTCCTCATTTATTCATACCATATGCCCAAACCATCACACACACACACACACACATACACAAATATATATATATATATATATATATATATATATATATATATATGTGTGTGTGTGTGTGTGTGTGTGTGTGTGTGTGTGTGTGTGTGTGTGTGTGTGTGTGTGTGTGTGTGTGTGTGATTACCTAATTGTGTTTACGGGAAAGAGCCCAAAGCTCGTATCTTCCCGTCTCCTGATCGGTTCCATTTTAGACTTAGTGATACTTATCGTACCTGTCCTTAAAACTATGGATTGAGATAGCATTAACTACCTCCTCGCTTAGCGAATTCCAATTATCAACTACTCTTACACTGAAAAAGTATTTCCTTACATCCTGCAAAGAAGTTTTCTTACGAAGCTTCAAACTATGACCTCTAGTTCTAGAGCCAGCCATATCGAAATATCGATCCCTATCCACTCTATCATAACCATGAAGGAATTTAAAGACTGTCACCATATCCCCCCTTACTCTTCTAGCTTCGAGTGATGGCAAGTCTAATTCCCTCAGCCTCTCATCATAACCGAGATTGCGTATTTCTGGCACCAGTTTCGTGGCATGTCTTTGAACTTTTTCAAGCTTAGCTATGTGCTTTTTCAAGTGCGGATTCCAAAAGGGGGCTGCATATTCGAGTTTTGGCCTCACATAGGTTACATAAATATTTCTGAACATTTCCTTGTCCATGTGCCTGAAGGCTACCCTTACATTTGATAAGAATGCATATGCTGCCCTTACTACGCCATTTATATGTATTTCTGGAGACAAATCTGCCAGTATGTTTACTCCTAGATCTCTCTCATTTTCTGTCTCTTGAAGTTGTACTCCAGCCACCGAGTAGTCAAGCTTGGGCCTTCTTGCACTTGTACCCATTCTCATTACCTTACATTTTGAGGTATTGAATTTCATTAGCCACTTTTCTGACCACTCATGCAGATTATTTAGATCCTCCTGAAGTTCTCTACCATTGTTCTCGTTTTTTACTTTCTTCACAATCTTTGCATCATCTGCAAACATATTCATGAATGAATTTACAGACTCTGGTAGGTCATTTACATATACAAGGAACAAAAGTGGCCCTAAAACTGAACCCTGTGGAACTCCACTACTAACTCTTCTCCATTCAGACACTGAGTGTCTTACTCTAACCCTCTGTTCCCTTCCTTCTAAGTAAGTTTTTATCCATTCCAAGACATTTCCACCTATTCTAGCCATTGATTGCAGCTTCCTAATAAGTCTCCCATGTGGAACAGTGTCAAACGCTTTCTGGAAGTCTAGGAATATGCAATCTGCCCAGCCCTCTCTTTCCTGTAAGATTTGGCTTACCTCATCATAAAATTCTAATAAGTTTGTTACTGTTGATCTACCTTCTCTGAAGCCATGTTGCCTCACTGACAAAAAGTTGAAGGATTCCAAGTGAAGAGAGATATGTTTCCTTAGTAGTTTCTCCATAACTTTGCAAACTATGCTGGTCAAGGAAACTGGTCTATAGTTCAGAGCCGTATCCCTCCTTCCCTTTTTGAAGATAGGTATCACATTTGCTTGTTTCCAGCATCTTGGAATCTCCCCCGACTCCAGTGACTCCTTAAATATGATACTTAGTGCCGCTGATATTGTGTTTGCGCATTTTTTAAGCACATGAGGGGATATGTCATCAGGACCTGTAGCTTTATGAACATCTAAATCCATCAGCGCTTTGCATACCTCTGTGGCTGTAAGGTTGATGTTCTCTAATACCGGCCCTTGAGCTTCTATCACTGCAATCTGAGGGGGTGGGGTATTTTCTACTGTAAATACTGACTGAAACTCCTTGTTCAATTCTTTGCAGATCTCTTCGTCCGTCTCAGTGATGCTTCCATCCGCTCTCTTTAGCCTTAAAACCTGTTCTTTTACCTTCAGTTTTCCTCTGATAAAGCTGTGGAAAAGCTTGGGATTTTCTTTAGCCTTCCTGGTGATGTCCCTCTCATAATCTCTCTCTGCCTCTCTCCTTTTACTTAGGTAGTCATTTCTTGCTCTTTTGTAGGTTTGCCAGGCATTTATGTTTTTTCTCCTCCTATACCTTTTCCAGCATTTGTCTCTCCACTCCTTAGCTCTTTTACACCCATTATCGAACCATTTCTCTCTGGCATGAATTACACCTACTTTGGTGACAAGTATGCAGCAATCTACTATCTTCCCATATTTCTCACAAAAGATGTCATACATTTCTTGTACAGATTTGTTGTAAAATAAGGTTCTCCAGTCAATAACTGCAAAAAGCTCATTCATTTTGATGTAATCTCCTTTCGGATAGTTCCTCCTCATGTCCTCAGTGCCTCTACTCTCAGGAAGAATATCTTCAATGATATACTCCATCAACAACACACAGTGGTCACTCTTTCCAATTGGTGGTTCATACTCAATATTTTCAATATCCAACACATTATCTGTGAACACTAGATCAGGTAGTGATGGCTCATCCCCACCCCTGGCTCTTGTTGGTTCCATTACATGTTGGTGTAGGAAATTCCCTTGTACGCAATCTAGGAATCTTGCCCCAAATGAGTCCTCACCACTGTGTGGGTCAAGATTTATCCAATCTATCTCTTTGTGATTAAAGTCTCCCATAATCAAAATCCTACATTTTTTCTCCCGTGCCATGTTAACAACTGAGTTTATGACTTCAATAGTACCTATATGACTTTCCTCATAAATTTCAAGCCTATTTTGGTTCCTTGGTGGGTTGTATACAACAGTTATTATAATGCTCTCTGACCCAGTATTTATGCGAGCAACAAGAAATTCCCTGAACTCACTTTCTATAGCCAAGTTTATTTCTTCAACTTGAATCCTCTCACTTATGAGCAGTGCTATCCCTCCACCAGTCCTCTCAGATCTTTCAACCCTTAGTATTCTGAAGCCCTTAGGAAAAACTGTGACACTGTTTATGTCCTCACTCAACTTAGTCTCTGTAATTGCTACTATATCTGCCTTACTGTTGTGAATCCTATCTTTTAATTCTACTGCCTTACCAGCTAATCCATCAGCATTTGTGTATAACAATCTTAATGAGGCCCCATCCCCTGATCTTCTGTCATTATCTTCTTTATCTCCCCTTTGTCTGGAAGTATTCTGTAACGAAATTTTTTCTTCTCTTCTTCATTTCTTTCATCATTTAACCTTCTTGCCTCTTGCAACAAGTTTTTGATCTTTCCCATCTCTTCCTGTGTTCTGTATCGTCTAATGAACACTTCTTTGCATTCTTGTAGGTCTTTTAGACTTTTTTTCTCAACAATATTTCCCTACATGTTTCCCCTCTCTCAAAGGTTACTTTTGTTGGTCTCGGCTTTCCTTCCCTCGAATATTTACCTAGTTGGTGTATGTTTACAATATCCTCAGGACCACATACTACTCTAAGCTTTCTTATCAGATCTACAACGCTAGCTTTATTTTCTTCAAGTCTCCCCTGCCATGTTGGCTCCTGGGATTCACTTATGCCTGAGATTACCACTGTCTTCTCCTTATCAAGTGCCTGTCTGATGAGTGGGTTTGCCCTTTCCATCACAACGTCTTTCATTTTTTCGATTACTGTCTCTTTATAGTCAACTGTTTGTTTTCCAGTGCCACCACCTTTACAGCCTCTTTTACTGCCACATTCCCCTTTAGTGCATCAGCAAAGGACGTTTTCATGGTGTGTGTGTGTGTGTGTGTGTGTGTGTGTGTGTGTGTGTGTGTGTGTGTGTGTGTGTGTGTGTGTGTGTGTGTGTGTGTGTGTGTGTGTGGGTGTGTGTGAGTGTGTGTGTGTGTGTGTGTGTGTGTGTGTGTGTGTGTGTGTGTGTGTGTGTGACTTCGAAGGGAAAACAGGAAACAACCGAGTCCCTTAGTGTTTACAAGTATAGTTATCTATACATCTTTAGAAGTTACTTCTGAAGATGATTAGATAAATATACTCGTAAGCTCTGGGACACCACTGCATCATGTTTTCCCTTCATAGTCGGTGTAATCATATATATATATATATATATATATATATATATATATATATATATATATATATATATATATATATATATATATATATATACATACACACACACACACACACACACACACACACACACACACACACACACACACACACACCAAAACTCGAATATGCAGCCCCCTTTTGGAATCCGCACTTGAAAAAGCACATAGCTAAGCTTGAAAAAGTTCAAAGACATGCCACGAAACTGGTGCCAGAAATACGCAATCTCAGTTATGATGAGAGGCTGAGGGAATTAGACTTACCGTCACTCGAAGCTAGAAGAGTGAGGGGGGATATGGTGACAGTCTTTAAATTCCTTCATGGTTATGATAGAGTGGATAGGGATCGATATTTTGATATGGCTGGCTCTAGAACTAGAGGTCATAGTTTGAAGCTTCGTAAGAAAACTTCTTCGCAGGATGTAAGGAAATACTTTTTCAGTGTAAGAGTAGTTGATAATTGGAATTGGCTAAGCGAGGAGGTAGTTAATGCTATCTCAATCCATAGTTTTAAGGACAGGTATGATAAGTATCACTAAGTATAAAATGGAAGCGATCAGGAGACGGGAAGATACGAGCTTTGGGCTCTTTCCCGTAAACACAATTAGGTAATCACAATTAGGTAATCCACACACACACACACACACACACACACACACACACACGTATGATGCAAGGTGTAGAAATTAAAGGGACATACAAAACGTGGGCGGTGCACATGTGAATTGCGTGTTGTGTGTGTGTGAGTGAGTCATGGCTCTCTCATTATTTTGTGGTATTGAACACTTGCGTAGCAGTAGATATGTTGCTTTGTTGGATTTTTTGGATTTTTGAGTTTTGTAATATGATGGTTGTTTTAGAGGTATATCCTTGTCTTAGGGACGCTAAAGGTGTTACCGGGAAGCTTCTCAACCTCTCTGCGTTGTTTTCTGCTGTACTTGAGATATCTCGGCGGAAGATCCTTGGCCACTTATTCTGTTGGTGACCCAAGACCTGTGATTCCAGTGCGTGTAACAAAAGGCGACAAACTAAGCTGGAAAAAGGAAACTGGAAATCCCTCCCATTTACAAATTCATTCCGCAAAGAGTGAAAAAGGAGAGGGAATTCTGGAAGGAAATATTCAACTAGAGTCCCAAGGATGGGTATTTACTCTAACTCGCTTACTCCCTTACAAGGGGGGATTTTGGCCTTTGTATATAGAACAACAGATGAAACAGTTTCTTGCCCCTGGTCGATCTTAGAACCTATGGCACTCAGTGCCAAGGCGCTACCAACTGTACAAGTAAAAGCATAACAGAAGAGAGAAACCTCTCAGCTAACTGCTAGAGAATTGTGGGAGGCATAAAAGGAGTGATCGAAGTATGTTAATTTCCTGTGAACGTGTGTATTAAATATAACAATTAAATAGCTTAAAAAAGTATGAAAGATTATATGCCATCAGCTTTCACCCTCCAACAGCCCCTATCAGGTACTCTTGATAAATAAGAGGTAAAAATTTAGACCACCTGTCGTTTTATCCTGATTTTATACCTGTGGACCAAGCTCCAGAATAAAATTCCTTTTATAAACAATGACATGCATAATCCACAAACTCTAAAGTAGGTTGTTAACCTCTCCAATATGGTTGTAGGCACCCCTTGTGGTATTATTTGTGGCTCTCTCCTATGTGAAATTGAAAAAGAATGAAGCACATAGGCACTTCATTCTTCACCATTTTAACCTGTCTTTGGTCCTTTAGCCATTTTGACTCCAATATATCTAACCAATTTAATATAATAGTGTAAACGCTTAGATTCTTCTTCTTTTTTCTTAGTTTATTTGTAAGTGTATTTAGTAGCAGGTTAGTAAAGCTCGTCTGTACATTAACCTCAAGATTTTTTTTTTTTAATTAAAAATTATTTTTTGACTTAAACATTTGTTCGTGATCCTTTAGAAACAGTTAATTGGGTCGTTATAGTGTATCATACACTAATTAGTCACATCTTTCATATTTCAGAACATTAACTAATGTTCCTGTTACGGTCTTGCATAATAATTCCTCTGCTAATTAAAAAAAATTTCAATTGCCAGAGAGGTTCTTTTGCATCATTATTCTTATGAAAGTGGACTTTGCGTCTTAAATCTGGTGAAAATCAACTATTAAAGTATATTATATTTATTATGTCTCGTATTCAGTTTCAAGCATCTATATCTAGTCGCCAGAATGTCAGATATTGCATCATTGTTTTCATGAAAGTTGATTTGGCATAATTTCTCTTTTGAAAACAAACATTAGGGATTAAAATTGTCTCATTTACTGCAGAGAGCATCCTGTTTCTGGTCTCTAGTGGGCTAAGCGGTGCAACATTGTATTTATGATGAAAGTTGACTTTGTATTCTTTGTTTATGTGAAAATTAGAATTCGTCTGTATTCTATGCCACTTTTGTGACTGATACATTTTCACAAGTACATCGCAATCTATATATCCTCATGTTTAATATATTTTTGCCCTCTCATAACTTGACGCTTGGTAGGATTGACTCTGGTTCTCCACATGCTGGACTGCAGCTTCTGGAGTTGTTCAGAATGCAAAATTAGTTTTTCATCATTCTCTTCAGATTGAACCCACTGTGGCGCGTTAGGAAGGGCCTCCAGGCTTAATTTCTCAGCTCCAACCTCTATCTGTCCAACCTCTTTTGAATGGGGATTAATAGTGACAAAACGGCAAGCGACAACATATTTTCACTATTTCGCCATGCATTGAGGCTGAATGTCACTTGGGTTCTGTTGAATGACAGAGAGCAATCTTTAACCCAGAAAGTCACTGAAACTCCTTAGTTACAACTTTATTTAAACAGATCATCTCAGGTTATCTTATAGTATGCAAATCAGTACTTTTGTGCTTCTGGTGCTAGCTCCAGCACATTTTTCACTCTTTAATTTCACTCTTGCGCTAGCACATTTTTGGACCGGTCTTTCCCACTCTGCTAGCTGTATTGATGGCTGTCCTTTATATATGTGAGATTGTTTGGGCATATGTAAAGAATGAATGAGGACTGTCTAGTGTAGGGAGTGAGATGTGCAGAGGTAAACTCTTTGAGGCCGAAAGAAATACCTAGAATGGGATGAATGGATAAGGTGAATAAAGCTTTGGGTGTTATATCACAGCATGCTGTCCATACCTTTCCTTCTTACATTTTTCTGTAAAGGTGTAGGAACATCTCCCCTCCTCTGGTTTTAGCATATCCATATCTCTAGGTCCTCTGTATTTTGACGTTTTTTCTGTCTGAAGACTTTTCTACATGATTGTGAATAAACTGCGGATTGATTTTATTTCACTATATTAACTTATTTTACTGTGCCCATTGAAAACTAACATGGTAGAATTTTATGTACGCCATATACGAACAGTAGGTATGATGGTCACTATGTTTTTTTGCAGTCGAGTTCTTCCTCCGAGTTGATGATCATTTATTAAAATGGAACTCAAGTGGTATATACAAGCTTTGATTAAGGAACATCTGTGTCCTCATTATCCATTATCATGCATATCCTCTTTCACCAAAGCTAGAGGAGTTCCATTTGAAAATTTCATGTTCTAAAGAATCTGTAATGATCAGCGATAATACTATGAAGCCTTAATTAACATTTAGTCATAACTTACAAATGTAGTCTTGAATGAGGTGCTATCATTTCTGGATCCAGTGGTGGAGGTTTTCATGTAGTCTTGAATGAGCTGCTATCATTTCTGGCTCCAGTGGTGGAGGTTTTCATGTAGTCTTGGATGAGGTGCTATCATTTCTGGCTCCAGTGGTGGAGGTTTTCATGTAGTCTTGAATGAGATGCTATCATTTCTGGCTCCGTGGTGGAGGTTTTCATGTAGTCTTGAATGAGCTGCTATCATTTCTGGCTCCAGTGGTGGAGGTTTTCATGTAGTCTTGAATGAGCTGCTATCATTTCTGGCTCCAGTGGTGGAGGTTTTCATGTAGTCTTGAATGAGCTGCTATCATTTCTGGCTCCAGTGGTGGAGGTTTTCTTAAATAAGCTTTGATGGCACCTTCCGCAATTTGTCATTAGCTTTTATTCTGTCGAAGAATACATTTCCTTGAAGTTCATCTTATATTTTGTAAACATATAGTGCTAACCAGGACATAGGTCCTTATAAGTGCGAAAAATTATCCAATGTTTCGTCTGCCGTTATTCAGGGATCATACTGAACCTCTCCATTTGGAAACACTGAAAGTTCTGGGATCATACTGAATCTCTGCATTTGGAAACACTGAATGTTCAATGATCATACTAAATCTCTGCATTTGGAAACACTGAAAGTTCAGGGATCATACTGAACCTCTGCATTTGAAAACACTGAAAGTTCAGGGATCATACTGAACCTCTGCATTTGGAAACACTTAAAGTTCAGGAATCCCTGGAGGAAACAATTTTCAAATTGTGTTTAACATTGAACTGGATCCTATGGAAATGACTAAAGAATGGCTGCAGATCAGAATAATGCACTTAAAAAGCCACTGATTCTAGTTCCTGGTACTTTTGCCAAAGTAAAGTTGGTGTGTGAAAGGAGAAATTGTCTTTTCCCAAAATTTTACTGCTTTGCACCAGGACAGACCATCAATTGCTTGAAAATGACTGGTAGCCAGTTACAAAGTTAAAAGTGATCACTGTAATTGTAAATATAGCCATTTTTTCTTGTAAGTTGCTAGCTCTCGTCCTGTTTCATAGAACAATTAGGAACTGTTGGAGAAAGTATTTCTCACAAAAGTAAATCAAACTTACTAAGACAGATACTTGATCTGGATCTCGTTTGTGCATTAGCTGGTGAAAGCATGCATTAGAATTACATGACCCAGGAAATTTTAAATATATGCATCGAATTGATGAAGAACAGCATATATGATATATAATGTACATATAATCTTGTCATTGCCGCCTGTTGTGTTTTGTATGCCAAAAGCCTAACTAATGCTTTATTAGTGTCGAATACTTCACCGCTACGTTTTATGTGCAGTAGTACATAGCTCCCCAGAGGCATTTATCTGCCACATGTGTATTGTGGAAGAGCGCTCATCACGCAAACATTACAGGTGTGCTCTGAGGTGGCAACAGCTGTTTAGTACACAGCTTCTAACAATCGTGAATTCTAACTCACCAGTATTTCTTTTATGGGAGGAGTAAATACGACAATAGGTAGTATCCCTTGAAGACGAAACGTACTGTGAGAAGACCAGAATAAGATTAACATATTTTCAAGTATAGGTTTTGGATTCGAGGTAATTGCACTCTTCTAGAGACGAGATAAGTGGTTATTTCTTTTACATTACATGTCACCTGATTAGATTTCATGGGCAAGATATATGGGTAGGTATGTCGAGTTCTTTTTCTTTTGATTTATGTTCTTAATTGTAAATTAAATTGACATTCCCCTGTTCCAACCTGTCTGTGTTCACCCCCCCATTCGAATGGGGATTAATAATGACACATAAAACTGCAAACAGCAACAGCAATAACATTAATGTAGTGACTGATACCTGAAGGATTAAAAATGTAAATATATTTTACATCAACTTAATTTTCTTGATTAATTAGAATAGTGGCTGTGACTGTGTGGTTCAATGTGTCATTGAATTATGCCCCGTAGGATTCTAATTTTGCTAGTTTTAATGTTTAGATTTTGTTATCGTTTATCAAGTGTGTTGAAGATTTGCAATACTGTCCCAAGTATTGGAGACGTTTGTATATATAGTTTTTTCCGAATTTATGTGACTCATATGTGTCTTGCAAAACCAATACTTGTCAATATGTACCCCCAGGAGAGTGGTGCATGGCTCACTGCACCCAAAAGGTTGTAGATTGTGTCTCTAGTCGTTCATATTCCTCTTCTTTAGAATTTTGGAGAAGAAGAGCTACTGACGTCCACTGTGTGGTTTCTTTTTGTAATCATTGCAAACTCACTAATGATGAGTGGATGAAGAATAGCCTCGTAAGCTTGAACAAAAACAAATAAATATATAAAGTTTACATTGGTCACTTGTCTAACGAGGTGAATTATCTGTTATATTTCTGATTTGCTTGAAGGAGCTTCATAAGTAATAACATATTTGCCGTGTAGGTTAAGCAACTACTCCCCATTCCGATACCATAGTTGAAGGCGTATTGGACTTGCATAGAACTGTCAAGGACAATTCGATTTTAAGCTTTGCCTCAGTCACGGTTCTTTTTCTTTCCTTACATCAATACCTAATATTCTTGAATATTCATTATACATCTCTTATTATCCCTTCACATCTGACAAGGCATAACACTCCATCACTGATTCTCTTAACTTTATATTTTTATTTGTGTCCAGGTCCGAATTTTTTTTATTTTTATTGGCCCTTTCTTGTGTGACACTCATAAAAAAGTCATTAACTTGTGCTAAAAATCAGATAAAAAATGTTAGTATCATTTATTTAATACCTATCAGCGGTTTACACTGTCAATTTATCCGTCGCCACAACTTTCACATCTTTTGTTGTCCCCACTGACCTTCGGAGATTCACTGAAATAAATTTTTAGCAAATGAGCATAAGAGCATGTACACAATTTTAGATTTTCCAACTGAATGGATGTTGGTTCCAGAGATCTTTGCTTCTCTTTAATTTAATATATTTGAGTAATAACCAAATTACCCCCTGAGGGAGGGGGCTAGAATACTTCCTCCGTGTTCCCCTGCGTGTCGTAAAAGTCGACTAAATGGGGCGGAGCGAGGGGACTGGGAATCCCCTTCTCTGTATTTTCTCTTCCCAAAGAGTCAAGACTGTTTTGCATTTGACTCAGCCACTCCCCTTATAAGGGGAAAATGGCTCATGTATTTAGATAGAAAAACCAAATTACTTCCTCCAGAAACTGGATTAGCACATAAACTCACGTCTGTGCGGGTCCCGAGATCAGATGAATGAAGAGGGTTGATGACAGGTAGGGCATCATCCCTTAAAGCTTTGAACCGTAAGCAGCACTGGTCACCAGCGGCTAATGAGAAGCATTGACCTCATATTAACTCGCAGTAAGCTGCTAAAACTGAAGAACAGTAGTAATAAACTAAATTTTTCAAGAACAAGATGAAGACATGGTTTGAAAGGCGAGAGTGAGATGGTTTGGACATGTCCTGGGGAGGGATGAGGGGTATATTTGGAGATAGGTGCTGAGGATGAAGCTGTTAGGCAGAAGAAAGAGAAGTAAGCCAAAGATAAGGTTTATGAATGTGGTGAGGGAGTATGTAAGGGGCGTATGGTGTGACGGAGGAGGGCGCAGGGGATAACAAACAAACAAACAAGCAATACGGAGATCATTAATCCGCTGTTGTGACCCCTAATGGGATAAGCCAGAAGAAGAAGTTATAACGACACATTTTGCATTATATGTATCATAACAAAAGTCATGAACTCTAGGGACGTATGACACCAATTTTTCAATTCAATCCTGTCAATAGTAAGATATTATATCCGTGGAAAACTCTAATAGAAAGATGAGAACCTACAATATCATATAATTATAATTTTGTTCATTTCCTTCATTATTGGCAGTTGCTCCATGTTCAAATGGAATTGCTGTATCTCACTAGCCTCTTTGAGACTAGATTTGCCTGAAAGATATCTGCTAGATACTCTTCTGGACACCAATTTTCTCCATTGATCCGGGCTTTGGATCAACACATGAGTTGAACTGGCTGTTTTCCCAATTGGAGGGATTTTGTAATTTTGGTCCACTATAAGAACTGTTCTATTTGTTGTTATGTATATGCCTGCATTGGTTAAACCTTATGCCTTATATACTTATCGCCCAACAGAGAATGGCAGGTATTTTCCTGATGTTTTTAATGGCAAGCAGATAGACATGAAGCTTTGTACCTCAAACATAACCTGAACCTAAATTGACATCCCTGGCAATTCAATCCCGTCAAGTTACGTTTCTTTTGATTTACTTGGATTTTTATGGTGGTACTGATCCTAATGGAATTTTTCCTTTGTTTTATAAAAATACACTGAAGTTGTCAGTGATATATCGAAAGCTGATCAAGCCTATATGTTTTTTTATTGTTGGAGGATTGGTAGGGTCTTATTGAAAGTGCATCTCCCACTGATTATCGCCCAGTCAAATTACCTCCTATTTAATTCAAAATTTTTCGAACGACAGTCAGTAAAACACCTCTAAAATTCTTCCGTATTCAGTATGCACTTTGGTTATTGTAAACGTCTGGGCTTTTGAGATGCGCCACTAACAATTTCTGCAGATTTGCAAAATATAAAGCATGGGTGCATCCTGACTTAGGTCATGAGGCAAGCATAGTTGGTCTTAGCATTAGTGCTGCCTTTGATTCTAGTAATCATGAGGGTTTCATTTTTAAATTAAGATATATGGGTGTTGGTGGATCTCTTCTTAGAATTAATGCACAATTTTTAAGGAACAATGCTCAAGGAATGGTGGTAGATGGCCATTACAGTGAATTCAGTAATTTAATCTCGGGTATACCATAGGGTAGTGTTCTAGGCCCCTTGTTTTCCTTATTGTGCACTCATGAAATGTGGATAGGCTTAGAAAACAAAGTAGTTGCCTATGCTGATGATGCTACCTTATTTGCTGTTTTAATCTCCAAACATAAGACTAGCTTTTGCTGAGTCTCTAGAGATATTGCTAAAATTAATGCTTGATGCAAGATGTGGCCATGAAGGTAATTGCTAATAAAACACAAAATATATTCATAAGCAAATTAAGAACTCTTGATCCACGGCATGCCAATCTCTTTATTGATTATGTTCTCTTAACATTATGCAATTCCTTCAAGATTCTTGGGGTTACTTTTGATAGTAAATTTATTTTCTAACCATATAGTCGTTGTATATCTTCCTCAGTTGCACAAAGCATGGTATCTTGCGGAAGTGTCTCAAGATTTTTGGTGAATCTATTATGAGAGATCTTGATTATTTTATACTTCTAGTCAGGAGTATTTCCTCAGCTATTATGGATTATTAGATAAAATCTTGTGTTCAGTTAATTTTTGTTTATTCTTAAATTTAGCACGGACTTCTGGCATAGACTTGCCATTAGCTCACTTTGCTTGTTGTATAATATTTATTACAATGTTAGGTAGCCTTTGCATCCTGCATGCAGTACCAGGATTGCTAACAGTGTCAATAGTTTGTGCATTTTCTTTCGTCAGGTTTATTATCAATCTTGAAGGACTTTTATTTCAGCTACTACTAGTATCAGCCTAGCCATGTTGTTCAGTCAGTGGAGCTTGAGAATTTTAAGCTCGGCACAAATAATTATATATTAAGTTGGCTTTAATTCTGAATCTTTAAAATTATAGTGGAATAATACCTGTTTTGCAATACTATGTTCTAGCATTTTATATCTTCTCTTTAATACTGTTCTTCATCACGTTGGTTCCGCTGATGGAGCTATCTGGTTTATAATCGTTGACATTTTCCAGCTTAGCTTGTTGATTGGATGATGTTGATAATAGTAATGATAATAATAATAATAATAATAATAATAATAATATTAATAATAGGATTATATTATGAATGTACATAATGGTATTAAGTTAATTTCGTTTTTTCGATATTATGGTTTGTTACAAGGTCTTGCTATGAGCATCAAGGTGGTGATCACCTGTTCATCTAATTGCACCTTGTCTTGCACACCTGGGAATCGTAGCCGCCTATCCTGATAATTCCTGATATACTAACACTAAGAATATGTTATATTTAATTTTTGTTGCTGTCATTAAAATAATTCCGTTTAGAATAAATCCTGTTATCTAAGATATCTATAGCAGTTACTTATGACCTGTATTCTTGTCACTGGGAATGAGTTCTTATAAATAGAATTGTCTGTCGTTTTGTATCTCTATTAATCCTTATTCGAATAGGGGTGGACACAGACAGGTTGGAGCTGAGGGCTTAAGGCTGGATCCCCTCCCTGAATCCTCGCAGTGGGCTCAAACACGACTCTGCCGCTTCCCGAGTCAAGCTCTCGAACCACTTTGACTCCGATTCCTCGCTGGTTCTCATAAATAGAATAAACTTAAGAAAATAGAAAATATAAAGCGCTCTTGTATACATTAAGAACTATCTGCATACATACCTTGGCTGATAATCCCACAATAATATATATATATATATATATATATATATATATATATATATATATATATATATATATATATATATATATATATATATATATATAAAATCACAAACAGCCCCCTACAGGGTTGAGAATAGCCTATGCCACATAGGAAAGATATGTGGGTCCCATTTCAAGGTGCTCATTGCGTGGTTTTGTTATCAGGACTAAATACCTATGTCTTTTGTATGGGTATGTGTATGCACATGTCGTACTCATGATGTACATGCAAGTAAACACACCAGAATAAAAATTATAATTTGTTTAATGGGTAATGGCAAACAAGTTTTTCAAAATATAAGATCGTTACTACTGCCAAGAGGAGCAGTCCCCTCAAAATCTTAAGCACATTCCAGTTGGACTGTCTAACCCTTGGACCTCACGGCCTCATCCTCTGTTTTGTCCTGATCATGCATGGTATGGTTTCACTCCTAGGTAACTGCATTATTGACAAAATTATCTCGGCGTTTTTTTTTTCTTGTGCTGTTATGTGATCTTCTCTCAGCTTTTCCTATGAGGGTTCGCCACAGTGGATCAGTCGTTTCCATATCGCATCATAGCCTGATGACTGTCCGGCATACTTGATTGATGTGGGTTTTATGCTACATGTCCCTCTTGACACTATCTCCCTTATTTATTTTGGCTTATGACTGGCTTGTCCTCTCCAATGCTTAATTTTTGTCTTTAACATTATTTATATATCGAATTAACCCTTGAATAATTCAATGAATATAACTCCTAACTCCCATTTAGGAGATACCAATTTAAACTCCTGGCTGTATGGTGCAGCCTCTCTTCGTCATAGCCTAGGTTAGCCAACCAGTCACGAGAGACTGAACAGCTCTTTTTTACTTCTACCTTATAATGCCTGACTCCCATTTAGGAGATCATGATTTCAGCTAGATGAATGGGGCAGCTTTTTTTCGGCATGGCGTAAGTTAGCCTGTCAATCAGAAGACTGGACAGCTCTTCTTTACTTCTGTCTTGCATAGAAGTCCAACCATTTATGGTCTTGTTGCTTTTCTTGAGTAATAGATTACCCCCCATTGACTTGTTAGGCTTTTCATACCTTAGTTTCTGTGTAATATATGTTTGAAATCATAAAGAGATTTAATATCACTTTGTAGCTGTGTTAATTGAAAGATTTTCTTTAACTCTTAGGAAAGGACCCAAGTTAGAGCTGTGGGGCATTAGTGAAGCAGATTTACTTTAACTCATAGGAAAGGACCCAAGTTAGAGGTGTGGGGCATTAGTGAAGCAGAAGGGTCAAAGAAAGCCATAATGCCCTCTTGCCCTCTCATGGTTGGTAAGTTCAATCCAGGTTTGTCCTCTGCTTCTCATCATTCACTTTTTCTGTCTTACTCTACATTTTTTCCTTTCTCTCTCCCGAGTCAGGAATAGAATCCATAATCTCTCTCTTTCTCTTAGCCTACATTCTTTTCCGTTTTTTCCATTGACGGGGGTTAGAATACCACATCCATTTTCCCTTTCGTGTTGTAAAAATCAACTAAATAGGGTGGGTTGATAACACCGGGAATCCCCCCTATTCGTTATTTCCTCTCGCAAAGAGTCAGAGTTGTGCTTTCACTCGGCCACCCCATTTACAAAGGGGATAAATGACTATTGTGTGTAAAGAGATAGATAGATAAATGGTAGATAGCGCTCTCTTGTACCCAAAAACAATTATTGATCCGACCAATGAGCGTAACAATTTTCAGTAACCCCAGGCAATGTTTGAGAACGCAGCCGATGAATTTTTTATGAGTGGTTGCATTGTCTCACAAGCAGAAGAGGAGCTTCTGCCACTCCACAGGTTTGTTGGGCTACTCAGGGATGTCGCACATGTCTGAACTATCTTCAGGGGGAGATTGTTACTTATTGGTCTAGCATTTTTGGGCCATTTTATGTTTCGGAATTAGTCCCCATTCGAATGAGGGGTGGACAATAACCGAATGGGGCTATAAGGGGATTAAGGCCTGTTAGGCTCGTCACTTCCCAACTTGTGCACTTTGCCACTGAGCTATTGCAGCCCTCATTTATTAGTATAGCATTAGTGTGTTTACATGGCCGTGATCCCTTTTGTAAGAGGGTTGATTGGGACAAGGTATGTATCCATTCAACTTGGTGCTAGTACTTCTATCCTTCCTCTCTCACTCATTCTGCAAACCACTCATACTCAATGATCCAATTACTAGGGTTCTGGTTGGAGTTTTTCTTTTAGAGCCTCTTTGTAAGCCTTAGCTCTTTCATGGAAGGAAAGACAGGGGATTCTCTGTTCCCTCACTCCTCCCCATTGAGTCGACTTCTATGGCACACTTGGGAGTGGTATGTTTATCCTTTGTCCCAGAAAACAGGAACAAGAAAATGAATGTTTATAGGAATGAACTATTTGAGTAAGAGGGCTCTTAGCCCCTCATTTGGATAGTACCCACCCATCGCACGGTAGTGTTAGTGGCCTAAGTACAACAACACATACAATTGACCGTGGTCCCCCTTGTAAGGGGGTGGCTGAGTAAAAGCAAATATACATCAGAAGCTAATATTCCTCGGTCAGTTTCTTAGCTCCTTGGGAATAAGGGACTACGGCAATTTCCCCCACCACCCTGTTTGGGTCATCCACAGGGCATGTGGGTAAGGATCTTCTGACGTGAGACCAGACAAACCCGGCTGGTTACTTAATGCATTCGTGTCTCAGATTGTTTGAATAGGAAAGTAGAGATAATGTGTTCATGATTGTAGCCTGATATTATTTCACTAAACTTAGCTTGTTGCAGTTGAAGCTATTATTATTATTATTATTATTATTATTATTATTATTATTATTATTATTATTATTATTATTCTTGTCGATGTTGTTGTTGTTGTTGTTGTTGGTATTCAGATAATATCAAACATTGTATATATGCAACTATTTAAACTTATCAAACTAATCTTTCCGGTTGGGAATTGAATCTGGGACTTTTGAAATCAAAGGAAGAGCGTGTAACCTCGTGGCGCAATGGTCACGTCATCTTACTGTGATATCAATGATCCAGGGTTCGATTCCTGACCCGTATATCGCCATCGTAAAGACTGATTAATGCAAATATCGTACATACTTTATTCTACTTAATGCCAAAGTTAGTCAAGGAAATAGAGGAATTTTCTCTACTCTTATTTTCAGTATTAATAATACCTAAATTTCTTATTGTTGAATTATCATATAATTACACATTATATTGCAGCTGTACGAGAGTGCGTAATCAAGATAGGAATGAGTGGAGTAATATCGTGTATAGGTAACGTGGACCAAAAGAATTTCTCGCACGTGCTAGCATAGTTAACTGGAACGGGTGGGTGTAGGGGGAATGCTATGGGATGAAACTGTGGGGACATACCGGCTGCGGCTGTCGGGTTTCACGGCGGAAGACCTGTACCCTCTTGCCCTGTATTATAACCCAAACAGAGAAGTGGGAATTGTCGCAGCCTCATGTCCCCACGGAGCTAAGAGAAGTGATAAGGGTATGTTAATGTCTGGTGAATGTGTGTCTTTTGTTTCAGCCGGCCCTTTATAAGTGGAATTACGGTCATTTATATATATATATATATATATAATATATATATATATATATATATATATATATATATATATATATATATATATATATGTGTGTGTGTGTGTGTGTGTGTGTCTGTGTGTGTGTGTGTGTGTGTGTGTGTGTGTGTGTGTGTGTGTGTGTGTGTGTGTGTGTGTGTGTGTGTGTGTGTGTGTGTGTGTGTTTTGTTCCTTAGTCACGAAAAAGTTACATCAGTTTATTATCACGGAAAATCCAGAAGATAATTGTATAGTTATCATTTCTTTATTATTGTTATCTCTGTCAAAAATTTATTTATATATTGTCTCAACCACTTCTCTTATACTTCTGATATATGCGAGTATTCTGTGGAATATGCATATACATTAATTATGATTTTGTAGATTAATTCCCCAGCTCCAACCTGTCTGTGTTCATCGTCATTCGAATTGGGACTAATTGTGGCACAAAACGGTGTAAATAAATGTCTCTCCATCCCACCACGCTCAAAATACACGTTTTTTTTTTTTTTCATCTTTTAAGACAGTGGCACTAAGTGTCTGAGTGGAATCCACTCACAAGGGGAACAAGCCAGCTCTACTCGGTACCTGTCCTAAAGCCTGATCATTTGGAGAGGGCTGGTGCCAATAAGGATATCAGGCCGAAAAACTTTGAGGCAAAATCAATACCTGTCCATAAGAGGTTACTGATAAACAACAGACCCATATAATCAATGGAGAAGCTTCAAAAAAGTGAAAAATAACTTCTCTATATATGTCTTAATAATAATTATAGTAATGATAATAATAATAATAATAATAATGATAACAGATATAGTTTTCATTTTCTAGACTCCTAATCACTAACCACCTTTCTGTAACTGCTACAAACTCACAGAATTTGTTTTATACTTTTTACATTTCTAAAAATTACTCTTGTCAGCCACGTATCGCCTGCACTATAGGGTACCTCATGCATAGGTAATTGATGGTATTTAGATAATTGCACACATGGCCTGGCAAAGAATCTTTTGGAAATGTTCGAAAGTTGCCCAGAGAGAGAGAGAGAGAGAGAGAGAGAGAGAGAGAGAGAGAGAGAGAGACTGACAGGCGTAACCTTTGTTCAATAGCTTGCTAATTGGGCCACTTCTCTGCTAACCCTGGTTGTCCTTACCGAAGTTTTTTCAGGATTTAGAAGTTTGGTTTTATAATTATAGTTTGGTGTTTTATGTGTAGATGATGTGTTTTATAGTCTTTATTTAGAAGTTATGTTTTTTTTATATTATTTTGAACATTATTTTATGTATAGAAGTTATTTTCAATAGTTTCTATTAAAATTATTAGAAATTGTATTTTATATATTTTTATATAATTTAGAATTTATATTCTGTTTATTTATATTTTTAAAGCTTGACTCACTCTCTCTCTCTCTCTCTCTCTCTCTCTCTCTCTCTCTCTCTCATACAAATGCATGAAATTATAAAAATTCTGGAAGTATGTGAATATTTAGTGATCACTGTGTATCATACTTGTATTAGACTGGAGTTATATATTGGGTAGACCGAACTATCTGGGATGGGAATACTGTATGTAACTTAAGGAGTCTAGTACTTTGTTAAGTATTGAATGGCCCTTGATTTAGAACACCCTATACCTTCATAATGTGATATTATGCAAAGTTCTTAACATAATTAAAATCCTACAGAATGTGCTGCAATTATATAACTTCGCCAACTGTGCCGGCTGACCCCCGCCCTACGGGTCCTCCATGACCCGTTCCACCCATCCAGTATACAGCAAGCTTGCGTTTCAGTGTCTTTATAGGCAGCACAACTGTCAGTGTTATTATCTGAACTTTCTTTGTGTGTGGCAAAATGGTAACGTCTGCGACTCTGAGGCGGCAGGTCGAGGGTTCGCGCCCCGTCACGGACTGAGGTTAGTAAGGGCATACACTCAGGGTAACGATTACATCTGCCAAAACAAGTCCTTCGTCAAAAGGCAACCGTCCTAGCCCTTAGTAGAAAAGGGACTTCGTGACGTAAAACCGAATCCATATGTACAGAATTGATGCGCATATATGTACAAAATTATATTCTTTTCTCGGCTAGTCCGTTGTGCCCATATCTCGACATTTTCTAAGAGGGTGGGGGGGTAGAGGGATCGGTAGCTCTGTGTTAGAGCACCCAAGTCAGGAAGTGACTCAAGCATGGTCAAGTCCACTACAGGATGTTAGGAATAGAATTTAATTTTTATCCCCCAGCTCCAACCAGTATGTGTCTATCCTCACACATAATACGGTAGAGTAATGTTGGTGTTAATGAACATGGAAACAAACGTTAATGTTTCATCCTCCATGAAGTGACCTCTGTGGCCGGGTGATAGATCTCGCGACTTTGATTCGTCTGGTTGTCGGTTCGAGATCATCCACGGTCTGAATTTAGTGAGGGCGGTCACTCGGGGTAACGGTCGCACACTATCAAAATGAAAGTCCTTCGAAAGAAGGTACCATCATAGCCCTTACTAGAAATGGGAGTCCGTGACGTAACACCGAATCATTATCACTTTTCATCTAGCAGAAATGCACACACACACACACACACACACACACACAACAAAGTCATATAGGTACTATTGAAGTCATAAACTCAGTTGTTAACATGGCACGGGAAAAAAATGTAGGATTTTGATTATGGGAGACTTTATACAAAAAGAGATAGATTGGATAAATCTTGACCCACACAGTGGTGAGGACTCATTCGGGGCAAGATTCCTAGATTGCGTACAAGGGAATTTCCTACACCAACATGTAATGGAACCAACAAGGGCCAGGGGTGGGGATGAGCCATCACTACTTGATCTAGTGTTCACAGATAATGTGTTGGATATTGAAAAAATTGAGTATGAACCACCAATTGGAAAGAGTGACCACTGTGTGTTGTTGATGGAGTATATCATTGAAGATATTCTTCCTGAGAGTAGAGGCACTGAGGACATGAGGAGGAACTATCGGAAAGGAGATTACATCAAAATGAATGAGATTTTTGCAGTTATTGACTGGAGAACCTTATTTTACAACAAATCTGTACAAGAAATGTATGACATCTTTTGTGAGAAATATGGGAAGATAGTAGATTGCTGCATACTTGTCACCAAAGTAGGTGTAATTCATGCCAGAGAGAAATGGTTCGATAATGGGTGTAAAAGAGCTAAGGAGTGGAGAGACAAATGCTGGAAAAGGTATATTAGGAGAACAAGCATAAATGCCTGGCAAACCTACAAAAGAGCAAGAAATGACTACCTAAGTAAAAGGAGAGAGGCAGAGAGAGACTATGAGAGGGACATCACCAGGAAGGCTAAAGAAAATCCCAAGCTTTTCCACAGCTTTATCCGAGGAAAACTGAAGGTAAAAGAACAGGTTTTAAGGCTAAAGAGAGCGGATGGAAGCATCACTGAGACGGATGAAGAGATCTGCAAAGAATTGAACAAGGAGTTTCAGTCAGTATTTACAGTAGAAAATACCCCACCCCCTCAGATTGCAGTGATAGAAGCTCAAGGGCCGGTATTAGAGAACATCAACCTTACAGCCACAGAGGTATGCAAAGCGCTGATGGATTTAGATGTTCATAAAGCTACAGGTCCTGATGACATATCCCCTCATGTGCTTAAAAAATGCGCAAACACAATATCAGTGGCACTGAGTATCATATTTAAGGAGTCACTGGAGTCGGGGGAGATTCCAAGATGCTGGAAACAAGCAAATGTGATACATATCTTCAAAAAGGGAAGGAGGGATACGGCTCTGAACTATAGACCAGTTTCCTTGACCAGCATAGTTTGCAAAGTTATGGAGAAACTACTAAGGAAACATATCTCTCTTCACTTGGAATCCTTCAACTTTTTGTCAGTGAGGCAACATGGCTTCAGAGAAGGTAGATCAACAGTAACAAACTTATTAGAATTTTATGATGAGGTAAGCCAAATCTTACAGGAAAGAGAGGGCTGGACAGATTGCATATTCCTAGACCTACAGAAAGCGTTTGACACTGTTCCACATGGGAGACTTATTAGGAAGCTGCAATCAATGGCTAGAATAGGTGGAAATGTTTTGGAATGGATAAAAACTTACTTAGAAGGAAGGGAACAGAGGGTTAGAGTAAGACACTCAGTGTCTGAATGGAGAAGAGTTAGTAGTGGAGTTCCACAGGGTTCAGTTTTAGGGCCACTTTTGTTCCTTGTATATGTAAATGACCTACCAGAGTCTGTAAATTCATTCATGAATATGTTTGCAGATGATGCAAAGATTGTGAAGAAAGTAAAAAACGAGAACAATGGTAGAGAACTTCAGGAGGATCTAAATAATCTGCATGAGTGATCAGAAAAGTGGCTAATGAAATTCAATACTTCAAAATGTAAGGTAATGAGAATGGGTACAAGTGCAAGAAGGCCCAAGCTTGACTACTCGGTGGCTGGAGTACAACTTCAAGAGACAGAAAATGAGAGAGATCTAGGAGTAAACATACTGGCAGATTTGTCTCCAGAAATACATATAAATGGCATAGTAAGGGCAGCATATGCATTCTTATCAAATGTAAGGGTAGCCTTCAGGCACATGGACAAGGAAATGTTCAGAAATATTTATGTAACCTATGTGAGGCCGAAACTCGAATATGCAGCCCCCTTTTTGAATCCGCACTTGAAAAAGCACATAGCTAAGCTTGAAAAAGTTCAAAGACATGCCACGAAACTGGTGCCAGAAATACGCAATCTCAGTTATGATGAGAGGCTGAGGGAATTAGACTTACCATCACTGGAAGCTAGAAGAGTGAGGGGGGATATGGTGACAGTCTTTAAATTCCTTCATGGTTATGATAGAGTGGATAGGGATCGATATTTTGATATGGCTGGCTCTAGAACTAGAGGTCATAGTTTGAAGCTTCGTAAGAAAACTTCTTCGCAGGATGTAAGGAAATACTTTTTCAGTGTAAGAGTAGTTGATAATTGGAATTGGCTAAGCGAGGAGGTAGTTAATGCTATCTCAATCCATAGTTTGAAGGACAGGTATGATAAGTATCACTAAGTACAAAATGGAACCGATGAGGAGACGGGAAGATACGAGCTTTGGGCTCTTTCCCGTAAACACAATTAGGTAATCACAATTAGGTAATCACACACACATACCAAAGCTCTTCAAGATATGTTTTAGAACTAAAGGTCTTCGTCCCTTTTCTGTATCTTTCTGTCTTACAATGACCCTTTTTTTCAGTACCAACTCTTCCAGCCTTCAACCCCCAGCTCTAGCCTGTATGTGTCCACACACATTGGAGTGGGGAATGGGGAATGATAATAACATAACGGCATAAAAGTAATATAAAATCGTCTCTCAATGAATAACAATGAACTGTTATCATGCTATCTATTATTAAGAAATGGTTTCAGTCCAGAACACGAAAGGAATAATATTTAGAATATTCAATACTTTCATGACCTCAACTGGTCACTTTCTCAAAGAACATTCAGATAAGATGACCAATTAATGTCACAAAACTAATCTGTTCTGTTTGTTATGTTCCGGTTTCACGTCACAGACTCCCTTTTCTACCCAGGGCTAGGACGGTTACCTTCTTGCGAAGGACTTGTTTTGGCAGATGTAATCGTTACATTGAGAGCATGCCCTTACTAACCTCAGACCGTGACGGGGCGCGAGCCCTCGACCTGACACCTCAAAGTCGCGGACGCTACCGCTTGAGCCACGGTGACTACACCTGATATATTTATTTCCTTTTTTTCCTTTAATTGTGCCACTAACTTACTATCTTAGTAGGTTTTTTTGTGCTAGCCTTGGGTTTCCCTTCTAATTCTGGGACTTTTATGTTGTCTCATGTCAGGTGTTCGTTTTTCTGTTGATATTACTTTACCCTTTTCCCATATTAAGTACACTTAGTTCCTTGGGGATAAAGGCTTGCCAAACTGCCCCTCACATCACCAACCTGCTTGCTTCACCCACAGGGATAACTGGGCAAGGATCGCTTTTTCTTGAGCCCAACTACCGCAACTGTTTTGTCTCATTTTTTTATCATGGCTGAAGGAGGTGGTGGAGTTTAGCACCAGAATTATTGCATCGTCTTGTTACTTTGAGGCTTTTTTAGACTTGCTCAGCGGTTTTAAGATGGGGAAAAACTGGCTAATTAATAATTGAAATAAGACCATATACCTGAGACTGAGTGGTCAATCTGAGGTTAACTAGGGCATGCACTCAGGGTAGCGATTACATCTGCCAAAACAAGTCCTTCGCAAGAAGGCAACCGTCCTAGCCCTTAGTAGAAAAGGGAGTCCGTGACGTAAAACCGGAACAAGCAAACCTAAAATTGAGTGGTCAGTATGTATCATTCATTTGAGACATAGTTAATCTTAAGTAATTGATTGGTACACACACACACACACACACACACACACACACACACACACACACACTGCAATCAATGGCTAGAATAGGTGGAAATGTCTTGGAATGGATAAAAACTTACTTAGAAGGAAGGGAACAGAGGGTTAGAGTAAGACACTCAGTGTCTGAATGGAGAAGAGTTAGTAGTGGAGTCCCACAGGGTTCAGTTTTAGGGCCACTTTTGTTCCTTGTATATGTAAATGACCTACCAGAGTCTGTAAATTCATTCATGAATATGTTTGCAGATGATGCAAAGATTGTGAAGAAAGTAAAAAACGAGAACAATGGTAGAGAACTTCAGGAGGATCTAAATAATCTGCATGAGTGGTCAGAAAAGTGGCTAATGAAATTCAATACCTCAAAATGTAAGGTAATGAGAATGGGTACAAGTGCAAGAAGGCCCAAGCTTGACTACTCGGTGGCTGGAGTACAACTTCAAGAGACAGAAAATGAGAGAGATCTAGGAGTAAACATACTGGCAGATTTGTCTCCAGAAATACATATAAATGGCGTAGTAAGGGCAGCATATGCATTCTTATCAAATGTAAGGGTAGCCTTCAGGCACATGGACAAGGAAATGTTCAGAAATATTTATGTAACCTATGTGAGGCCAAAACTCGAATATGCAGCCCCCTTTTGGAATCCGCACTTGAAAAAGCACATAGCTAAGCTTGAAAAAGTTCAAAGACATGCCACGAAACTGGTGCCAGAAATACGCAATCTCGGTTATGATGAGAGGCTGAGGGAATTAGACTTGCCATCACTCGAAGCTAGAAGAGTAAGGGGGGATATGGTGACAGTCTTTAAATTCCTTCATGGTTATGATAGAGTAGATAGGGATCGATATTTCGATATGGCTGGCTCTAGAACTAGAGGTCATAGTTTGAAGCTTCGGAAGAAAACTTGTTTGCAGGATGTAAGGAAATACTTTTTCAGTGTAAGAGTAGTTGATAATTGGAATTCGCTAAGCGAGGAGGTAGTTAATGCTACCTCAATCCATAGTTTTAAGGACAGGTATGATAAGTATCACTAAGTCTAAAAATGGAACCGATCAGGAGACGGGAAGATACGAGCTTTGGGCTCTTTCCCGTAAACACAATTAGGTAATCACCAATTAGGTAATCACACACACATATAAGCTATATGTATCACAATTAGCTCCCATTAGAATGATAATGTGACTGAACAAACAGATTGGACTTGGGAAATCAAGACTGGATGCCCTTCCTAACTTCGTGCAGTGTTTTTGAACACGGGTTTGTTACGTCTCTAGTCGGGTGCTCTAACTACTGCGTTACCGCGGTCCCTGGTACAGTATTTGCAAATATGTAACTGCAGTATATACTTGAAAATTCCACACGAGGGAAGTATGGATTTTGTGTGTGTGTGTGTGTGTGTATGTGTGTGTGTGTGTGTGTGTGTGTAACTTTCGGCGTGATCTCTATAGCACTCCAAACTATCAAAGAGTTGTCAATCACTGAGAGATATATTCAATTAATATAAAAAAAAAATATTTTTTTTTAACTTATCAGTCAAGCCTTTTCTTATTCTCATGCAACCACTGGGAAGATAAAATTTAGGATCTGAATAGTAGTGATCTGTTAATAAATAATATTCTTCTTTATAAGTCACTATTAGTCCCCATTATGGGGGTGGGAACAGACAGAGTATGGCTGGGGAATAAAGGCTGAATGCTTTGTTGTTTTAAATTCTCCACCCACGGATGGGTGGAACGGGTCATGGAGGACCCATAGGGCGGTCGCCAGCCGGCACAGGCCCCAAACCCTCCCCACTGTGGTGCCCAGCCACAGCTGTAACCTCCCCAGTAAACAGCTTAAACTCTCTTGCCTGGACGAGGCGCAATCCCTCGACCTCGCGAATGCAAGGCCAGCGCGTTCCCACTGTACTAGCCAGGAGGCTGGCTGAATGCCCATCCTAGCACCCTACGGTGGTCTCGCTCAGGGGGTCTGTCCGCTCATTATTAATCCTCATTTGAATAGGGGTGGACACACAACTTTTTGGTAGGATGTTAAGGCTGGATGCCCTTCCAAACACCCCACTGTGCTCGAACTCGGGTTTGTCACTTCCCGAGAGAATAGCGTGATAAAAATAGGATTAATATATGGCATGGTCATTGAGATAGATAATTGTCTCTTATATTAACAGAACGTCTTTTGGGCTTAAATGTCAAGTCTTCTTTCATTTACGGTTCTTTTCCTGTGCCTACATATACACCGAATATCATGGCATATTCCTTACACGTCTCTTATCATCCCTTCACATCTAAAAAGTCACAGCAGTCCCCATCCTTGTTTCTCTTTCTTTTTTTCATAAATGTTTTCTAGGTGCCCTGGCCCGATGAGGGCTAAAATTTTTGACCGACTTATGAAAAAATATGTATATAGTTTGTATTCTTCTACTATTCTTTCAGTCTGTCCTTTTCCTTTGTGTATCATTACCTCATCTCCGCCTTGTTCATAAACTTTTTCTTTTCCTTTGTCTTAGTCCATTATTTAAATTATTTTTATGCTAGGTGGTCATATTTTCTTACAATAGAGTAAAGCTCAATATTAATACTAATGTTTAATATTACAACATCATTTAAAATAACCATTGAAGAGGACGGCTGTATCACAGTGGTTAGAACGTGAACCGGATATTGACAAACTCGTACTCGAGCCCAGCACTAGGTGCTAACCACCTCTCTTATAAGGGGGAATATGGCTGTTGTATATGGAGAGAATTATTTTTTTTTTCATAACATTGTGCTGTTCTTTTATAGTATAAAACTCAATTTTGAAAATAATATTAAATCACTTTGAACTAGTGAGTGAGGCCAGAGAATACATTTTTATTTTTAAAACATATTTGAATTAGGATGCCAGGATACCTATTTTAAAACTAATATTACAACGTTATATAGAGTGAATGAGTGAGTGAGGTAAGAATGTAGAGAAGCCGTAACAAGCTTGTAGATAATGCACCAAATTTGTTATCTGTAGATAAGGGCAGCATCTCCCTTATTGACAGCCTCCATGTGATAACCAATATTTTTTATCTCTAGTGTTCAACAAAGCTTATTTGTTCCCGGTAAACAGCTATTGTTATCTTATCGCTGATAAAGCCCTCCTTGTCTGATAGTCGCTTTTGTATCACTTTGGTGTGTAACTGGGACGATATCAAGGGAATTTTCATCGGAAAGGATGAACATGCGTCTCCTTTTTCTTCATTCTCTTTTTTCTTTTCTGACTCGGCATTTTCTTCTTCTTTTCTTCTTCTGAATTCGGGGACAAGAATACCGCCTTTCGGTGTCTCCGCACTTAGTTAAAGTCAAGGAAATGGAACTGATAGATGGGGATTAAATTCCCCTCTTCGTGTCTCCCTGTATGTTGTAAAAGTCGACTAAGCATACCAGAGTGGAGCGATGGAATCCTACCGTCGTAATACTCTCCAGCACATCGTTAAAGTCAAGTAAATGGGGCTGATTCAGGGGACTTGGAATTCCTCTTCTCATTTTCCGGCATGTCATATGAGTCCACTAAGTGTTCCAAAGCAATGGAATCCTCCCACTGTACTTTCCTACCGTGATGCCAGAGCATAGTGAGTGCTTTTAGTCTGTCACACAACTTACATTTCGTCCTGTGACCTTTCTGTTATGGCATTGTGAATAGGTCTATGCCTTTGTAATGTTGATTGACCTCCAGCCTACTTAATTTTCGTCTTTAGCTACTCTGGAACCAATATTTTATCTGATGGGCATTGTGGCGTCATTATGAAAATTAATAACTATAGGATACTCTTCAAAGGTGAAAAGAGAGATACATTAATACTGGAGTCTTATACATATCTGTTTTTATTATAGTCAATGTTTTGAGCTCAAATTGTGTTGAAATGTTACTCATTTATTTGAAATTATTCTTGTTTTGCAACATCACTGAATAACATTTGAAGCATTGAGTGTCGTTCAGTCCTTAATGCATATTTTAGCTACTGAGAATACTTCCTTCTTTCACCAAACCAGGGGACAAGAATACTGGCTCAGTTTTCCCCTGCTTGGCGTGAAAGTTGACTAATTAGGGGAGGGCAAATTGAGAGGACTCTGAATCCCTTCTTTTGCAATTTCCTCCTGCAAAGAGTCAAGGCTTTGCACTGACTCTCCCACCCACTTTACAAGAGGGAATAGGACCTTTGGATATTTCTACATAGACTTAAAGACATGAATTCTGATAAGTTTTATCAGAAGAAATTTGAAGCATTTCTTTCTTAACTGGAAAAACACTCTTTTCTGTAGCCTAAAGTATCTGATATGGACACAACTTTTGGGACAGTAATATTTCTCCAGTACTCTACCTTGGTTAATCTGGTATTGTTTCTTTTGTACATAAATGACTTTTTCCAATTGATTGTTTTCATATTCTTCTATAGTCAACAACTCTGCTTCATATCCTGTTCCTCTGTTTCTGTTGCAATATATTAAGCTCCTTGTAGTCTCTGACTGTTTTGAGCCTTTGGCCTGATAGTATTCCTTTTTGTGTCTACATCCACTGTAATTGGCTACTAGGTTTTATATGGTGCTATCTCATTTGTTTACATCAAGACCTTGTACTGTTAGAAATAAGTTTTCTTTCCTTTGTTCGTCAGTGTTACAACATGTCTGCAACCAGTATGTTTGTCTTTTAAAGTCTCCTTGATATGATTTGTTGTGCGACTGTTACGGCTTGCTTTTTCCACAGATTTTAGTAATCCATTTAGAAAGAATTTCCAGACACCTAAGTCCTTTTATACTCTAGTCACCTGCCTTATATACTCTAAATATTTTGTTATATCTTCTGTTAGTTCCATTTATTGATTTTGTAATCTAAGATACCTCACTTTTTATTCTGTGTTTGTTGATTTTAGAATCAGTCTGAGAAAACTTTCAACATTTGTCATTTGTAACTTTCTCGCAGATATCTTGCTTTCGTCGTTTTATTTTTAGCTTTAGCTCGGCCACATTCATTAGAAGTGTATATTGGTTCATGTAAATTAATCAGCTGCGTCTGTCGGGCCTCATGGCCGAATATTCTTACCATCTTACCATGTGGATTACTCAAGCAAGGTTGTGGGGGGAACTTTGGCAACCCTGTATCCCGTAGGAGCTAAGATGAGTGATCGAGTTATATTAGCTTCTGATGAATATGTGTACTTTGACTCGGCCATCCCATTACAAGGGCGCTTGCGGCCATTGTATATGTATGCGTATAGATGGATATATTTTGTTACCACTGGCTTTACAGATATAGCATAGATTGTTACATGGTTACAGTACAGTAAAGAAAAATTGCTCACATCATTTTGAAGTATTGGTCCAGTTTATATTTCAGACCTTTTTCCTTGATTTATTTTAATGAGAAGAAAAAAAAATGATAATTGAGTTAGGAAAAGACTTGCAAGAGAAACCACATCAGGAAAATCGTTACAGGAAAAAGCGGCAATATTGCAGCGTTGAAGGACGTTATATACTGTTTATAACTAAGGAATTTCAACTCTATTGTGCGTGTTGCTATTGATTTAGTTGCACTTCTTTTAATTATTTAGGAAGTATAGAAGAATATTATACATGCTCAACATTCCATAAAGTTTCAGCAGTACTCACAATACTTACTTATACTTACTTTTACTATCTCACTCTCCATTGTCCACAACAAACTGACTTCAATTGTGCAATGTGTATATCTGTGATTTTTACTGAGCTCACCTCCTGCAGCATACTACTCCTCACGTCCACTCGGCAGTACCAGGTCTATATGTTCTTATATTCATTCTTCTGGAAAAATGTTAGTGATATTACCCATGTGTCCAAACTTTTGGATCACCCTGTACACCGTTTTATGTGTCATAATTAATCCTCATGAATAGGGGTGGACACAAACAAGTTGGAGCTAGGGGATCAAGACTGACCTTTGTGTGTATATTTATAGCTGAAATGAAAGTTTAACGTCATGTTTTGGTAGTAATATTATTTATAGGTGTATTTCGGGGTTGGTAAGAGGATAGAACAGGATTCCATTTTGTTTATGCTAAGATATATTCAAGTTTGAGTAGAAATCAGTTGTTGTTCTTTTTTAATCCAGAAATGTGTGTGTAAATAGCAACATTACCTGGAGCATTCGTTGATAGAATTATATAAGGAAGGATTTAGATATCTAAAAGCTTGTGTGTATATATATATATATATATATATATATATATATATATATATATATATATATATATATATATATATATATATATATATATATATATATATATATATATATGAGGCCCGGTGGAGGGTAAAAGTTTTGAGCATCTGCCGTTTATATTTGAACATTGAGTCTGGATCTCTCTCTCTCTCTCTCTCTCTCTCTCTCTCTCTCTCTCTCTCTCTCTCTCTCTCTCTATATATATATATATATATATATATATATATATATATATATATATATATATATATATATATATATATATATATATATATATATCCAGCGAGCGTGTCTCAAAATACTGAGCATGTGTGTCTGTGGATTGAGAAACGTATATGCTTAAGTATATATATATATACCCAGCAAGCATCTATCTCAGCATTATCAGCAACTTAATTATTAATTATTGGCCCTTTTTTATGAGGTCAATTTTATCACATTTACTTCTGAACATAACGTAGAATATCACTGCATTTCTACTCGAGCAATGTCTTTGACTTCTTACTTGGGAATATGGGAATCACTGGGAATTCTCCTGCAGAATGATGCCACTGTCATTGCTCTAATCCTCTATAGTAGGAATTTTGTTTGAGGTGTGGACTTTGGACATAAGATTTTGTTTTTTGTTTTCCATTTGTTAGTCTTTCCATCTCTTTATATTATGCCATCTCCATCTTCTTGCCTCATATGTTATTGTTGTTCATGTCATACTGTGTCGTTCCCTATGCTTTTGTACGACCTCTGTGGTGTCACTACAGAGGTCGTCCATTGCTGTGAATAGTGTACCTCCATACTCGTATTCATCCTATATACTAATTGAATAGGTATTTTAATTATTTACATGACTAACACCCTGTATTTTATATAATTAAGTAGTTATAGATGATTTGATGTGTCAAATTATCTCCTAATTGCTTAAGAGATGGTGAAATAGTGAACCACTTATTAATAGAACTATTTTATGGAAAATAATATGCATGGATGTGGACTATCAGTGATGTGTTGTGTTTATTATATCATGTTGTACTGTTACGTAATATAGTTAGCAGAAGACATCCCTCATATCCGGTTCAGATAGAGCGAAGTTTTATCACATTGTCACGTGGTCTTCCAGAAACAGGGTGAGTGCTATTAAGAGTTACCACACTAAGCATGTTGTTGCTATTCGGCATGCCAAGGTGGGTTGTATTTTTAAGTCCAGAAATATTATCTCGATCCGCCAAGAATAAATCGCCATTCTAAGCTCCATTCTCTTTGTCAGTGGAAAAAAACTTAAATGAAAGATAATTCTAGATTATACTGATTCAGCTGTAATGCATCGTAAGACTTTTGATAACGTCGGTGGGATAGTCCAACGAATTTTCATTATGTTTTTTATCTTATCTCTTTGTTATTATCTGATATTATTTCACTTGAGATAAGTGAAACCAACTATCAGCACTTCAGGCTTTGGAGAGGAACTTATGAAGAGCCAATTCCCCTCTTTATGCCCAAAGGTTTGTGTAGTGCCTGTGTACTGTCAGTATACACTCTAGGCTAGTGATCTTTTCCCCTCACAAACATTAAAATTAATTTGGACTTGAGAACATTGGTTTGATAAATATCTTAAAAGTGGGTCTTTGAAATGCTTGTGACGTGCTTTGATGAATGCAGAAGATTTATGCCTGATTTGTTAAGGGTAAGTAGACACTGGTTTAGTTTCAATAAGTTATCCAACTTATAGTACATATGAGTGTGTGACATTTTTTGTAATGTGTTTTTATTGAAGCAAATCGTTTGTACCTGTTTCTTTAAAGGTAAGATGACAATATTGTATACTATGTGTAGTTTAGAATTTAAGTTTGTTTACTTTGAACTAACCTAACCAAACCTGATCTAGTATTATATTTCAAAAGTTTTTTTCGTAATTTGGGGTGTGAAAGTAAACATTTATATAGATCAATTCTTAATTCTTAGACCACATGGAAAGTGAATGGAATGTGCAATGTAAGGTATAACTGTGAATATCTTCCTACCTACTTACATACATACATACATACATACATACATACATACATGGAAGTTCATCCAACATATGGAATAACTATTCAATTAGAACTTTCGAGAGTAACACGTTCTTCGCGATAAACTTTGAACGGATGTTCAATATATTTTTAACTATGCACAAATGAAGGTTAGAGGCTAAAGGTCGCTAATGAAAGCAGAGGAAAGGGACAGTAATAGCACAGAACCCTTTTGTATATTTACCATATAGCCAAGGCTCATGCCCCCTCTTCAAGCACATGGACCTGTTGATCTCCTGGAAATGGCAGACTAATCAGGTAGACATAGGAAATCACAGACCCCCAAATTAGTGTCCAATTTATTCGGTAAAGACATGAGACAGTAAAAGCTAATCCAATTCTGGGTCGGGATCGAACCCGCGACCCGTACATTAGTAGCTCCTGACCCTACCACTACGCCAATTTTTTTTTTCTCAACAGGTTTTTCATGTACATAAGAGGTCGTTGTTTCTCAAAGTAGCCTCCTGGAGACTAGTCTTGGTTTTCGCCTAGAGTTTTAAGGCATGATGCTCTTCCAGACTCCATCTCTCTTCCTTGATCTTGGCTTGAAACCTTGACAGAGATTGGCTGGCTTGTTCCTCCAATGGCTTGATTGCATATTTATTATTATTATTGGTTGTTGCTGTTGTTCTTATTTTTATTGTCGTTGTTAATCTTGATCATATTGTGGTAATACTTAAGAGCTTTCCCTTAGTGTCCCTAAGACTGCAGTTTGAGATATGTGCTATTTTTAGATAAGCAGGATTATATAAGTACCGATATTTTCCTTCATTCTGACAGATAACTTATCAGATTCAGCAAGAGGGAAGTGGGAGGTCCGCTAAGCTTCTATTATTTCATTAGTCTTCATGAAGTAGCTGTTGATCAGTATTTTCAGACGGAACCACAGGCTAGGTAAGGTTAGGTTGGGTTGAGTCAGTATAATCAAACAGAACCATAGGTTAGGTTAGGTTGGAATGGATCAGGTTAGGTCTTGTTTTGTTAGATTAGGTTATCTTAGGATATGATAGAAGTTTTAATTAGGGATATAATAAGAGAAAAAAATCAGTCCGGAAAAGAACTCCAAACTGGTAGAATAATGTTCTCTTCTACTCTGTATATACAGGGTGAGGCAAAGCTCACATTTTTTTTTCCAGTCCTCTTCCAATATATTCTCTACTGTCAATGTATGATCTACCATTATATTTGGCCAAAATAATAAAGGGTAAAGAAATATCTTAGGGTAGGTTAGGTTATTTTAAACCCTACTTGGGGTTTAAAATTGAAAAACCTTGATAGAGCACGTATTGGAATGTGAATGGTCATGGTAGATCACATATTGGAAGAGCACCTTTTCTTTCCACCCTTTTTGGTAAGGGATTCCCTCCCTGAGGCCGTTTCTGATGAGCGCTACTCTTTAATTTAATATTCTTCAGTTAATTTTCTTAGCGTACTAGGAATAGTAAATTACCCTAATTTCCACTTCACTATCCTGCTTGGCTTACCCACTAGCTGTCATTTCGGATTGGGAGAAGGATTAAGAAATCTGGGGTCCCGAGGTGAAGAATGGGACCTGGAACGTTGAGAACCTCTGGATATGTACCCTAGTAAAATAATAAGTGAGACGAACATAGAAAACGGGTACATGCTTCAATCCGTTGATGCTGGTGGGTGAACCCCGTAGAATACGGCAAACATGAGGTCTCTGCTGGGGGTGCATTTTAATTCGCCTACGTACAGTGCTCCATGCTAAAATAACAAAGCATTGCTGGTAGTTCCCTGTCTCTTCGAACAATCAAGTTATTTTTTCCACTAGAAGTTAATAATAATAATAATAATAATAATAATAATAATAATAGGAAGAAATATAAGAAAAAGAAGAAGAAGAATAGATTGGAATATATTCATTATAATGATGATGAAAAAAGCAACACAAGAATATTTAAAATATATCCAATAATAATAATAATAATAATAATAATAATAATAATAATAATAATAATAAGGGTAGCAAGTATTAGAGATGGCGATGATGATGGAAAACGAGAGAGAAATAAATGCAAAAAATATCATTCTCCTGTTTATCCTCAGCTACTGTTACTCGCGTAGGCAACATCTGTCTAACCTCATTTTTATGCTTTTATGATGTCTTTATGACCAGCATTCTGTATTAAGGCAGTGAACACTTGTTCTAATCTAATATTTAACAATTATGTATATTTCTGTATGTATCTCTCTAACTTCTTTTTCCTATTACGGATGTTTCTCTTTGTATTTAAAATATATGACTCCCCAAAACATCATTGCATGAAGCCGGTTTGCTTCTGGTGGTGGAGATTGTTTTTCTGTGTCCTCCTTGCAGCTTTCTTATAAACATGGGGAATGATAGCCTACTGGAGAACATTTAGTTTGTTAACATGGCTCTTTACTTTTAACAATTGGAAATCCATTTCTCTCTTTTTCTCTTTGCATCTATTCATGAGGCTTGGTAGCCTACTTTTAAACATTTAGTTTGCCATCTTTGTTGTTTACTATTATAAGTGGGAAAAGTATGTCTTCCTGCTTCGCATTACAACTCTGTTCACACACATTCCTGGTTGACCACCGCGGGGGGCTCAATTTGTCAGCATACCTGTAAGGTACTGTGTGGAGATTTGTAGTTTGGGAATTGGTCGGTGTAGCGACAGTTTCTTCCCATCTACCTCCAGACTCTGGAATTCTCTTCCTCCTTCTGTCTGCCCTAATTCTTATGAACTTTCATACTTCAAAAAGCAGATCTATCGTCATCTCAGAGCCTAGTCATCCATATCTTTGGGTCCTCTGTACTTTGACTGTTTTTTTTCTGTCTGTCGTTTTCCTTTGTGTGACATTGCCTCATCTCTGCCTTGTCCTTAACCTTTTTCTTTTCCTTCGTCTTGGTATTTTCTCGTGCCCGGGCCTCTGTTGATGAGGGCAGTTTCTGCCTGTCCCGGTGTCACACATAAAAAAAATTACTTCCAGAAGGGAGTTGCATATTTCTGTAGTCCCTGAGTGCATGACCTAATTAGAATGGAGTCTCATAAACAGATTGCCACATATCTTTATCACCTTAGAGACAAGTGAAATCGATTGCACTGCATCCATGTTATCTCCCTGCTTATGAGCTTAGCCTTCAATCTTGGAGTTTCCAAATATAAACAGACTTCCTGCATCTTCATCTCTGTTGGAGAAGTGAGATCGATTGTACTGCATCCCCCCTATGTTATCTTACTACAAATGAACTTACTTTTTTATTTGGTAACTGATTGCTTCAAAGCTAGCATCCACATATCTTCATCTCTCTCAGAGCAGTTGCAATCTATTGTAATGCATCTCTGTGTACTGTAAACTGTGGCTTTGGAGCTATCAGTTACCATGCAGGATCCAACTTCCACGTGACTTAATTCCTTTATCGAGAAGAGAAAATAAACATTTCTCAAAGCCCACATTGTTCGTGTGTGTGTATTGGTCCTATGCCAATTTGTGGCTTAGAACTGATGCAGTTTGGCAACAGCTTTCCTCAAGGAGTAAACAATATGTGTAATGATGACCGGTGTTTTTTTTTATGTACTGTTTTTCTGTAGAGGTACTTCACAGGTACAAGTATATTCATCCTGTAATTATTGTGTAAGATTGTCCCTTTTCATGGGAGCGATAATTAATTTCTGACTTAAAGTAAGTTCGGGGTGACAGAAAAGCAGCATACCAATCCCATTTTATTTTGGGAAAGCGGACAGTGACAACAGTACAATGGGGGAGCACCCGTCTATCCGGATGAATCGGTTAACTTACACTCCCAATGTCTCCTCTGTGTGGTACGACTAGCGGGAATGCGTTTGTCATTGTAACGGCTTTATCGTCGGTTGCCAGTAGTCTTATGAACCAAAAAGTAGTTTAATACTTCGTGTATATAAATGATCCACATATACAATGACAGCAAGAGCTCTACTTGTCGTAGAGGTAACTGGAAATGGGGAACAAGACTAGACACAAACATTTCTAGAGGGTGTCACAGCTCGCCGGCTGTGCAATAATCACATTCACATGCAAAACCTCAGTATCTCACCACTCGGTCCACAAGTTAATGCCCATGCGACTTGTTTATCCGAAACGAGGTCAGTGATGAATTGGATAATCTTTAGATAAGAAAACTCAATTGACGTCATCTCGCACAAACATCTCTCCGGTTATGATGGGATGCTTTGAGCATCATAAGAATCTTGCATTAGTCGCCTTAACCGAATTTAATACGCTTGAGAAGGAATCGAAACATCAACAGCAAACAGTGTACCTCAGTCACCAACCTGATTTAACCCAGTCAGACTTAACATTATAATGAATTTCAGGAGACTCCTAATTGGGGTTGCAAAGTAGGAAGCATTTACCTTGATATCTACATTATGAAGAGAGAGAGAGAGAGAGAGAGAGAGAGAGAGAGAGAGAGAGAGAGAGAGAGAGAGAGAGAGAGAAATCTTGAAGATACGTAGTTAAGCAAACGCGTAAGTGGCTGTGTGGGCAAGAACGTGTTTGAATTCTGCCATTACTCTATGAAGGTTGGTTATTTTCGCAGTTTGCTGTGTTTGTTTGTTTGCTTTCATACATTATCGTCACGTTCAGCTAGGCAAATAATAGTTTATCCGTACCAAAAGCTAACACATGCATGCAGATGTGTCGAAGATAAGCTTTATATGTGCTTATAAAAATAGTGTTGATTCTTTGATGACACTATGTTGTTTTTTTATGTTCTAATAGAAGGGGAGAAAAGTATGTGTGTTAGTGGGATAGAACTGTTCTTGTAATTCCCCGTCTCCCGGTTGGTGTCTTATAGATTTAGTAACAATTGTATCTTTCCTGAAAACTGTGTTTGCATTTAGCGTTTTCATCTAGTGTGTGTGTGTGTGTGTGTGTGTGTGTGTGTGTGTGTGTGTGTGTGTGTGTGTGTGTAAGGAGGAGAATATTTGGAAATAAGAGTCGATATGCATGTAAGTTAGAAGTGAAGCGCACTAGGAAAGGAATGACTACTGCTAATGCCAAAAAGAACCTACACACACACACACACACACACACACACACACACACACACACACACACACGCAGATGAGGATAGTGAATGTATGTAGAAAAACTGGTTACATGTCCGCTGCAAGGTCAGGAAGAGGTTCACCCCACCCAGTATTATAGGAATTTTTGTGGCCAAGGTGAAGGTTTGAGAATCAAAAGACCATCATGCTTTGTACTCGACACCATCTTCAATGCGTCAATGCCATACGGGTTTTGTACATGTACAATGACCGCAATATCCCCTTGTAAAGGACGTGGCCGAGTCAAAGCACATAAATGCACCTTATGCTAAGATGGCTCTGTCACTCTTCTTAGATCCTATGGGATAAAGATTTTTGTACCTTTACAAAATTTGTGTTTTGCAATACCTGTACGTGTAGAAATGATGGTTAGATGCGCGGTAGATGTTTGCTTTTACACCCCTCAGCGAATAATAATAATAATAATAATAATAATAATAATAATAATAATAATAATAATAATAATAATAATAATAAACCTTTATTTCCATTACAATACAATGGGTATTCGTCAGCCGGGGCAAGCCCCAACCCCCCACTGTGGTGCCCGACCACAGCAGTTCCTGCCAGTAAACAGTCTTTGACGGGAACCGATCTTTCGACCTTGTGAATGCGAAGCCAGAGCGAAATGCAAATACTGTACAAAACACGGAAGAAATATATCTAAAAAAACAATAATATCTCTTACCAATTCACATCTTCATAGGGAGTAATCAAGCCTAACTACATAAAAAAAAATATCTAGAACAACTCCAAAAACATTCATTTCTGTTATCTCGTTATGGGTGTGTGAAAGTAAACATATACCCAAGATTCATACTGACTTAAGACATTATTTCTTTATCGCTTCCTTCTCTCGTGTTCTTTGTGGTCGCTGGATCTCACCAGCCTCTCAGAGACTAATATTGGTTTTGGGTCAGAGATTTACTACCGGATATGCCATTCCTGACCCCAACTTTTTCACTGATCCAGGCTTATGATATGGACTGAGTTGAGCTGGCTTACTTCACCACTGGCCTTATATTGCCGCTTTATGTGTTCCCAATAATCCCCACTCGAATTGAGATGGACACAGACAAGAACTGGGGAATAAGGGCTGGATGCCCTGCCTAATGCCCCTCAGTGGGCTCAAACTTATTAGTCACTTCGTGAGTCGATCGCTTCATCCATGACGTTACTGAGGCCCCCGGGTTGAAGGCGCGAATTCTAGGTGCATGATAACAAACAAGTTTGGAGCAAGTAACTCAGCGTGTCAAAGCCCTAAGGCTTGGTGGATATTTATATACATAGTGTCTCTGGGCTGTGGTGTAGAAGTCAACCTTGTTCACTATCATCACTGCTGCAGGTTTTTTGGTGATGAACATGATAATGATGAAGATGATGGTCTTGCTCACATTCATCACTGTGGCGGGTTTTTTGGTTATGAGGGTGATATTAATGGTGATGTTAGTGACGATTATTATTATTATTATTATTATTATTATTATTGCAAAATGGATTGAATTGCATAATCGTGTAAAAATAAGTACTTTTTAGGGTACAAAATATCTTCTTAAAATTTAGCTAATTTTTATTCTTTTTCAACTCAATATAAAATATTTATATTAAACATAGGTTTGTAAATTTTTGTGTGTGTGAGAATGTGTATGTGTGTGTGTCTTTTGTTTTATATATCATACGGCAGCTGCTGTTCAATACCATAATCATTACTGTAACATTATAATATAAATTTAGTAAAAATTTTGTCATTTGTTTCTGCACTGTAACCTCTGGTTTTAAGATAATTTTTATTTGTGCGTTCTGTTGTCCTCCAGTACAGCTATATTAGAATTATTGTACCTCTTATGGGAAACCTTAATCCCCCATCTCCATGCTGTCTGTGTCCACCCCCTTAATGGGGACTTAGTGACACATTAAACGGCAAACTAGCATGGACTACTGTGAGAGAGAGGTTCTGTAAGACCATATTTTTTCCTGAAACAATTGAACAGGCAAAGTACAGTATCATCCCCCCCCCCCAAAGTTGTGTGTCTGTTTATATTAATAGTAGAAGACAGGACTGCGGGTCCTCTGTGACCCGTTCCACCCATCCTCGTGGGTGGAGAATCTAAAAATAAAATAAATAGAAGACAGGATGAATACATTGATGTCCTTATCGAAAGTACATCTCTTCTATAACTATTTCTTTCCTACTTCTTTGAATGTTATTAACATTACCATCAGTCACACTTGGAAGGGGTCTGTCTGAACTAGGAAAAGAATGAAGTAATTTAGCCACAATATTTTGAAATCTTAGACTAGGCTGAAATATTATACTGCCAGATCTGGGATTAATCCCGTTGTTGGGTGTTAGGAGAGGCATCCACCCTCATTTCCCCAACTCCAACCTGTGTTTGTCCATCCCAGTTATGGAGTTTAATCTTAACACAAAACCGCAAACAAGTGTAGGTTAAAGTAGCTTGTTTCTTATCTCCAAGCATATCAAAAGAACAAATTATGTACTGGCTAGTACAGTGGTAACGCGCTGGTATCGCATTTGCGAGGTCAACAGATCGGTTCCCGCTCAGGACTGAGTTTAAGCAGTTTAATTTACCCCACCTGCTGGCCAAAAGGGAAGGTCCGCTCACCCTCAAGGGAGAACATCAAGGAAAAAAAAAGCAGTTTGCTGGGAAGGTTCTTGCTGTGGATGGGCACCACAGTGAGGCGTTGGGGCTTTCCCCGGCTGACGTTCTGAGGAGCATCTCAGATGGATATCGGAACTGAAACACCGGCAACCTTTAATATCTATTTACATACATATTTATTGTATGTTATACTTTATTATTATTATTATTATTATTATTATGATTATTATTATTATTTTAATTTTATTATTTTTTTTTGGCTTTCTTGTCTTCTGATGTTTATTACATTTTCAGGTGAATACTGAGAAGTTGAAGGTGCTTTTAATGGACTAGTTCCGTCAGTAGCAGTTTGTAGAGGTATGTTCCTCATTTATTTATTTAGTACGTAAAACAATGGGATCTTTTATGCCTTATAGCAAGGAGCAGAAAAAAATACTGTGTGTGTGTGTGTGTGTATCACTTGTATCAGTAAGACTAAAGGCACTGATACTTCTTCAGAAAACTGAGTTGGGATGTGTTACTTCTTGTAACAAGAGCTACGTTTTAATCCTAGCCTGTCTTATAAACGAAAATGCGGCGGGAACTTGCTGTTCCTTGACGGGACTCTCATCACCTAACTGGTTTTAATACATCTGTATATCAAGAAGTAGTTTAAAATTCGTTTATCAAAATTATCCACGTATATACTTGGACAACGAACCATATCATTCTTAGCTCAAGAGCTCATTCTCTGTTCTTTATATATATATAAAAAAAAAAATGGAGCGATGCATGAGTGCTCAGTAGATAGCCAATGGTGATACTTCTTGGAAAAAAAAAAAAAACGAGTTTGGACGTGTTTTACAACTAATCATTGTGATCTTTGGCCGCTTTCACGCCAAAGTGGCATGCCACGTGGCACGCCAGTTGAAAGCGAACAGCCGGAAATATATGAAACCTTTTAGGGAGAAGTGGCGTGACACGTCCCATGTGCCACGTGCGACTTGCGTGCCACTCAGAGTGGGACGCAAGTCGCACGTGGTACATGGGACGTGCCACGCAACTTCTCTGTGAAAGGTTTCATATATTTCAACTGGCGTTTCACGTGGCATCCCACATGCGACGTGCCACTTTGGTGTGAAAGTTGCCTTAGTCACTCTCTGTATATGTAAAGGGGGGTTTACACGGTCAAACAGGTCGTCGAACGCGGTTCGACAGACAAGTGTTTGAAGTGATGTTCGAACGTGTGAACGGGGTATGTGGTTGTCGAACACGAAACGTGTTCGACAACCACATACCCCGTTCACACGTTCGAACATCACTTCAAGCACTTGTCTGACGAACCGTTTGACCGTGTAAACCCCCCTTAAAAACGTTTACTAGAAATTGGATCTTGAATTTTTCATTTTGAGTAGTCATATGTTTGTTATTGTGAATGACACTTTGCTGTGATTGACACTTGCTATTTATACAGTGAATGACGTTTTATTGTGCATGACACTTGCAATTTATACAGTGAATGACGTCATGTCTGTATTTCAGGACTTTCCTTATATATACGTATTAAGCAAAGTACATGATTATTTGCATGAAGTTTGTGTTTGTACCGCGACAGTTTTTGTTTTCAGAAAATTCCATATTATATGACCTTATTCATATAGAAACTGTGTTTAATACATAACAAGTATCATGTTAAAGGTGTTTGATTATGCATATATATAGTGTATACATGTCGCATGCGAAACTGAGTTAAAAAAATTATATATATATATATATATATATATATATATATATATATATATATATATATATATATATATATATATATATATATATATATATAATATATATATATATATATATATATATATATATATATATACTGTCAAACAACCTCTCATCACACTCTAAGATTGTAAGTCTGTAGCAGATAAGAATTGTAACTTTCTGAACGAATTTTTAAGTATAATTAAGAGCTTACATCCTGTCCATTCCGAAACTGTTAGCGCTAAAATCTTGAAAGAATAATCCCTTAAAGAAGTATTCCCAAGGATACTTGACCTGGTTTGCAGACATGTAGAGAGCTGTCATCGAGTAGGGTTCATTTCTTTATCATTGTCGCTCTTTTTTGGGATCCTTAAATGTGCATATTATGATCATTTGATTTACCAAGAACATCTCTCATTAGCTTGTTCTAAATAAATATTAAATAAACCTTTATTTACTTTATACAATGGGTATTCGTCAGCCGGGGCAAGCCCCAACACCCCACTGTGATGTCCAGCCACAGCAGTAATCTTCCCAGTAAACTGCTTAAACTCTCGGTCCTGAACGGGAACCGATCTGTCGACCTCGCGAATGCGAGGCCAGCGCGTTACCGCTGTACTAGCCAGAAGGTTTATTTCATTAGCTTGTTCAAAGCTATCGCTCTCTTTAGAGATCCATATATATGGTTATTGCTGTATTTTGATTGACACTGAACCCCTCTTCATAATTATCTTACTTTTAGCTTTCATGCTTTTTGGGAAGCCTTAACTGAATTAACCAAAACACTTATCTCCATAGTTATCTAGCTCTAAGCTGTCACCCTGTTTTAGAGGTTTACAGATTTTTTATATTTTTTTCATCTTGCCTTAGGTATTTTGCTCTAAGCTGCCCTATCTTTAAATCCTTCAACCTGATTATTGCGAAACTTGACTCCTCCTCAGGGCACCTCTTACAGTACCTTTCAGGTATTGTTTAGGAAATGATGAAGTAATGATATTTGTCTATTGTGTCATTCAGGCAAGAATACCTTTACCTTATTTCGCTGAGTGGAATGCATTGTCTCGTTTTTTCAGGTCTGAAGGTTTCGCATTCTTTGTTACTTTTTGTGAGTACACAGTTTCTTTTGTTGTTACTACATTTCCAGGATTTTGTCTGTTCTTCTATAGCATGATGGTCGCATGGTGGTTAGTATTTAGGATCTTGTAAAGAAAAATAACCTCAGTGTCCTTTGGGGTTAATCACATTCACAATATAAGTCAGTTGTAACAATGTAATGTAACCAAACCTAATCTAACTTAACCTAACAATTTGAGGGGTTATTCAACATTACAGTATTTTACCCTCTTGACTATTTCACTCATCCAGATTTATCTCAGTATTTTATCCTTTTGACCATTTCACTCGTCCAGATTTACCTCAGTATTTTATCCTTTTGGTCTTTTCACTCGTCCAGATTTACCTCAGTATTTTATCCTTTTGATCTTTTCACTCGTCCAGATTTACCTCAGTATTTTATCCTTAAGACCAGTTCACTTGATCAGATTTATCCTCTGTATTTTACCCTTGTGACTGACCATCACTCGTCCAGATTTACCTCAGTGATTTATCCTTTTGGCCATTTCACTCATCCACTTTTACTGCCTTCCTTAAAATAGCTTTAATGAGTTAAAACTCAGGTCCAATAGCAGGCAGTTCATAAACAATTTTTTTTTTTTAATCTGGAACTCATTTACTAAGTTCTACAGACTTTGCAGCGTAGTGGTAACGTCTCAATCTGGAAATACCAGCCCCGGGTTTGATCCAAGCCAGAGGTAATATTAGCTTTCACTGTCTCATGTCGATACTCATTAAATTGGGCATTTGTTGGGAGGGTTCGGTGATTTCCTATAGGTTTACTTGATAATTCAGCCATTTCATGGAGGTCACGGAGTCCACGTGATAGGATAGGGAACTTGAGCCCCAGCTATATGATACTTATATAGTCGGGCTCTGCACTATCCCTGTCCCTTGCCTCGGCTTTTCATAAGAGACCTTCAACCTTTAACGGAGTGGAAGAGATTGAATTCGATCATATAAATTCATCCATTGTGGAAAATATCATAGAGAAATCTTCAATATTTATGGAATTATTATTATTATTATTATTATTATTATTATTATTATTATTATTATTATTATTATTATTATTTTATTATTATTATTATTATTAAAAAACTACAGAGATTAGTATGTACGTATTTATGGCTGTCATAAAACAAAAAACTGGTTCAAATCAGTATTTACAGGATTAATGTGTTTATACACACACGCGCACATACATACACATTCGCAGCAAGACATACACAGCCAATATGTTGTGACAGCTGTAAATGACACACCCGGAAGTTTGTTATTATATTTATCGTGTTTTATTATTATTATTATTATTATTATTATTATTATTATTATTATTATTATTATTATTATTATTATTTTTATTATTTTTATTATTATTATTATTATTATTATTATTATTATTATTATTATTATTATTAGAGAACATCTTTCTGCAGTCTCTTCAAAGGAAATATTGGAAGCATGGTATCTTGTACTTCTATTAGAAAAGATCTCTACTACATTCATCAAAGGAGATAAATGTAGCATGGTGTCTTGGGCCTCTGTGCGAAATCTCTGTATGTTCAAAAGAGATATATGAAGCATGGTGTCTTGCACCCTTATGGGAGATCTCTCTATGCACTCTCTTAGAAGGCGATATTTGTCGCATGGATTAACTTTAAAGGCGATAGTTGTAGCAAGGTCTTTTGTGCCTCTCTGGGAGATCTCTTTGTAAACTCTCTTTAAAGGAGACGGATGAAAAATGGTTTCTTGAACCTCTATGGGAGATCAATATACTCTTTTTAAAGGAGAAACTACTAGCATGGTGTCTTCTGCGTCTGTGGATGAAGATCTCTTTGCATATTTTAGTGCAGATAATTATGCAATGGTGTTATGACCTCCCTTGGAGATCTCATTGTATGCTCTCTTCAAAGGATATATTTGAAGCATGGTGTCTTTTACATTAATGAGAGAGATCTCTTTACACTTCCTTCAAAAGAGATAAATGTAGCATGGTGTCTTGTACATTAATGAGAGAGAGATCTATACACTTTCTTCAAAAGAGATAAATGTAGCATGATGTCTTGTACATTAATGGGAGATCTCTCTGTACACTTTCTTCAAAAGAGATAAATGTAGCATGGTGTCTTGTACATTAATGAGAGAGAGATCTATACACTTTCTTCAAAAGAGATAAATGTAGCATGATGTCTTGTATATTAATGAGAGAGATCTCTGTACACTTTCTTCAAAAGAGATAATGTAGCATGATGTCTTGTACATTAATGAGAGAGAGGTCTATACACTTTCTTCAAAAGAGATAAATGTAGCATGATGTCTTGTACATTAATGAGAGATCTCTCTGTACACTTTCTTCAAAAGAGATAAATGTAGCATGGTGTCTTGTACATTAATGAGAGAGATCTCTACACTCTCTCTTCAAAGAGATAAATGTAGCATGGTGTCTTGTGCCTCTATGGAAGAGGAATCTCTTTGTAGACCCTCCTGAAAGGAGGTACCCTAAGAATGGTGGCTTATGCCATCAATAAATTTCACAGTATTGTAATTATATTTCAGCCTCTTGAATTCCTGAAGTAGGGTGATGGTTTATATAGCTATATTCTCCCTTCCTGGGGTTTACATGGGACTTCATCCAGTTGAGAGATCTTCCTCGTATCTTAATACACCTTCCTCACTGTTATTGTTCTCAACCCCCTTTAATTCGTCCCAGTTCATTTCCCTTCCAAGGCATCTTAGTTTCTCTCCTCATCCGGAGGTCATTTCCTCTTATTCTTCCACCTTCTCTCTTAATGGATATATTCATCTCTCTGTTCTCTTCTTCTTCCTAATCCTTTCTTTTCTTTCTCCCCCAATTCGTTATCACCTCCTCTTTATTCCAAGACTTACCTTCGTTTCCTCTTGGAAATCTATATATAATTTCTCCTCCCTCCTCCACCTCGTCCTCAGTTAATTTCTTCTTCTTCTTCTTCTTCTTCTTCTTCTTCTTCTTCTTCTTCTTCTTCTTCTTCTTCTTCTTCTTCTTCTTCTTCTTCTTCTTCTTCTTCTTCTTCTTCTTCTTCTTCTTCAAATCGTTATCTCCTTTTCTTGCTTGATTAAGAACGCGCCATCATTTTTTTCTAAGGTGTTTTCATTTCTCTCTTTTTGTTTCGCCATCAGTTTATATTTTCTTAATCCTCTTACTCCACCTCCTCTTCTGCTGCTCATTTCCTCCTCCTCCTCCTCTCTCCCTCAAGTCGTTATCTCCTCTTCCTCCATGTTACAAGACTCGCTATTATTGGTGAAAGGGCAACATCATTCCTCTTCTCATTACTTCTTTTTCCTCCTCTTCCTCCTCCTCCTGTTTTCTTCCTTTTCATCCTCAAGTCTTTATCTCCGTCTTATTGTTCCAGGACACTCCTTCAGTTATTTCAAGGCTTCCTCCTCCTCCTCCTCCTCCTCCTCCTCCTCTTCTCTACCTTTTCATCCTTAAGTCTTTATCTCCGTCTTATTGTTCCAGGACACTCCTTCAATTATTTCAAGGCCTCCTCCTCCTCCTCCTCCTCGTCGTCGTCTTCGTCGTCGTCGTCGTCGTCGTCGTCTCCCGCAATGCATCTCTCCTGCTCTTCTTCTGCTATACCCACCATATTATTTACCTTTCCATGGCCTTTAGCCCTGAGGCATCCCTTATTAAGTGTTTTTTAACCTTGGTAACTTGGCAACCAAGGATTCTTTTTCTTTGTCAAGGACCGTTTAGCACAGTGATTCTTAACCATATTACCACCACGCCCCCTCTAGTAAATACTCCTCTCTCTCTCTCTCTCTCTCCTCCCTCGAATCTTCAACCATTTTTTTGTGAAATTCAATTCCAGAATTTGAAAATTAAAAAAAAACTGAAGAAGAATTATTTTAAGTTTTTATAGACCCTGAACTATGAATGGAGAAAACTACTCACTCCCCTCAGATTGAACACCACTGATTTAGTCACGACCCTCAGGTTGAGAACTACTGGTTTAGTATTTAGTTGATGTGTATCGCTGTGAGATCGTCATTATAAATTAAGGATTTTTTTTTTCACTTAACAAGGGGGGGGGGGGTCTTGTCCCAGCACAGCGTGGCCTCTTAGCCCCATTTAGTCGACTTATAAAGGAAAACTCCATTCGCGAACAGAACAATGTAAGGGGAATAACACGTATATTCGTGCAATAAATAAAGAGGTATTGTTATGAATAATTCACGGTTTAAAGAGGACGCCGCTGATATTAAAGAGGATATGTTACTTCCCTTCATTTTATTTAATTGTTTATATATTTATTTGCCTGTGTATATAGAGCTTTATTTGTTGATGTATTTATATACGCGTTCCTTTATTTTAACATTTCTTGTTACCCGGAGTTATATATGTGTGAGTGCGCGCGCGCACGTTTGTGTGTGTGTGTGTGTGTCATTTTATTTTCAAACTCAGATCTTTGCATATGCAGTGAAATATCTAAGGCCACTTTCACTCCAAAGTGGCACGTTACACGTGGCATGCCACGTGCGACGTGCTACGTTAGTGTAGAATTCACGCTAGGAGTCGAAAATTGTTCTTTATAAATATTATAATAACAGATGTTATAACATCATGAACGCCAAGATCATGATTAAATTCTACTTAGGACGTTTTCACACTAACGTGGCACGTCGCACGTGGCATGCCACGTGCGACGTGCCACGTTAGCGTGAAAACGTCCTAAGTAGAATTTAATCATGATCTTGGCGTTCATGATGTTATAACATCTGTTATCATAATATTTATAAAGAACAATTTTCGACTCCTGGCGTGAATTCTATAATTAGGGACCACCGTAAGCGAGTGGTTTTAATACACGACTCAGGCGTTGACATACCCGCAGTCGAGCCCACAGCGAGATCGTTAGGAAGGACATCCATGATATCTCTAATCTCTCTGGTTACGGCATTTGAATAACAATGGCAATTATCTGCCTTCTATGAAGGTAGACTCAGCCTTAGTTTTGTAATGATTTCCCTTTGAATGTTTAAGTTTAGAAGGGTATTCAACTTTAATTCCCCAGCTGCAGCCTGTCTGTATCCACCCTATGTGAATGGGGATAAATACTGACATATAAAACTACAAACAAACAAACAGATGTATGCCTCCACTACAATAACAATCTATTTGCCTATTTGGTTTGGTTTCGGTTTTACGTCACGAACTCCCTTTTTTACTAAGGGCTAGGACGGTTGCCTTCTTACGAAGGACTTGTTTTAGCAGATGTAATCGTTACCCTGAGTGTATGCACTTACTAACCTCAGTCCGTGACGGGCGCGAACCCTCGACTTGCCGCCTCAGAGTCGCGGACGCTACCATTTTGCCACGGAGACTACAATCTATTTGCCTACTATTGTTCGCCAAACTGATTCTCCACAGCTGTATAGAAAAATTATATTTTTTGATTCGTACAAAATGTTTGGGAAGTGAAAGCCAGGGTAACTCCTTCGTACTTTTCTAGAATTTCCATTATTACATTACTAATTCCTCGCATAGCTAAATGGGAGACTTGCATTAAATATAAATCTTGAACTAAAAAGAGAAACTTTCGTATGCACCCGACAGTGCCACAGATGACCTTTCAGATTTCGTCTGATATAATTATCCCAAAAGGTCATTTTGTTAAACTTCGCCCTCACCCATAAAAAAAATAAATAAATAAAAAAAAAAAAAAAAAAAAAAAAAAAAAAAATATATATATATATATATATATATATATATATATATATATATATATATATATGTATTATATATATATTTTCTGGAAATTATTTTGGGCCGATTTGGATATAGTCAAAACTCCCAAAGTAATTTCTCTCACCTGCTAGCATAGTTTAACTGGGAAGGGAAGGGTAGGGCGGGATAGCCATAAGATGCAGCTGTCGGGCCTCACTGCAGAAGATCTTTGCCCACTTACTGTGTGGGGGAACCCAAGCAGGGAGATAGATGGAATTGTCTGTGCTCTGACTCGGCCACCTTCTACGCTTGGGGGAATGCGGCCGTTGCATATACATAAGCATTTAAAAAAGTTTATCTCTAGATTAAAAAAAATAAACAGTATAAAGAGTTGGACTTTACTGAAAATTATTCTGAATTATCTTGAAAACAAAAATAATTTTCACAGCAAAATTAAATAAAAATTCGTTAGATAAGTTGAATTTTCCTAAAAAAAAGTACATCAATTTTTTTTTTCTGTAAAAATGGAAAGGTCTATCATTGGAGCATTGCAAATAATTCCGAATATATTCACATTTGTGTGGAGTTAATGAATTGTCTATCTTTGCTGAATCTATGTTAAATTTCGTTCGAAGAAATGAGCTTTACTGAAAATTAGTGTCATTTGTTTTCGGGAAAAATAAAAAAAAATGATCACTGGATAATTGAAAAAGACATTCATTTGTAGATTTAAAAATCCTTTAAATTATTTTAATTCGTTTTGAAAAACTCCAAAAACCGGAGAATTTGACATTTCTAAAAGTTAAGGGCAGTCCTCGAGTTGTGAAAAACTTTTGTATTCATCGAGAAATGCAAAAGGTTTTTTGATAGGTATTGGCCACATATGCTCCAGGCATCTGTTAGATATTTTCTTAATTTTATGTAGATATGGACAACAGACACTGCAAGCATATTTTTAATATTTGCTTCAATTTATTTAGACATTGGCGACTGAGGCTGCAGGCGCCAGTGTGATGGTTTCTTCATATTAGTTAGATATTGACGACAGAGCCTGCTGCTATCTTTTTTTAATATTTACTTCAACATCTTATGATATTAGTGACAGACTCCACAGGCATCTTTGTAATATTTTTTAATAGATATAGATATTGACGTCATACTCCATTCATCTTTAATATTTTATTATTTAGATATTGGCGACAGAGGCTGCAGGCACATTTTATTGTCAGATTGTTTAAATATTGACGACAGACGCTGCTGGCATTTCTTTTTGTTTAATGTTTCTTTAATATATTTAGATACTGGCGACAGAGCCTGCGGACATCTTTTTATTAAAAATTTCTTTTTATTAAGGTATTGCCAACTGGAGCTGCCGTCTTCCTTAAAATATTTTACTTTATTACTGAGATATTAAAAGACGACGAAGGCCGAAAGGATCTCTTTAATATTTCTTCATTAGATTTTGATATTGGCACCAAAGGCCCAATTTCTTAAACAGTGTAAACCTAGGATACAATATTGCTAGTTAGCTAGACACACACAAATGGATTTCATAAACGCACCTGACGCGGTCCTGTGTATGGCTAGGATCCCGTACGGGATCCTAGCCATACACAGGACCGCGTCAGATGCGTTTATGAAATCCATGTGTGTGTCTAGCTAACTAGCAATATGGTATTCTAGGTTTACACCGTTTAAGAAATCGGGTCAAAGGTTGCAGACATCGTCTATGTACTTGTTTTATTTCCTTGCCGTCAATAGAAAGAATCTTAGTGAGAACGTCTCTCATGGCGAGTCCGGACAGGTGTTACATATATATAACTGCTTGACCTCAAAACTACTTTCTTCAGAGCAGAAGCATCCCTCGCCAAGTACCTGCCGAGGTCACCGGGTGTCTGGTGTCTGAGTCTGTCTTGGACCCAAACGATAGATGCAACCTCACTGGGTTTGGATGTGGACATTACGATACCAATCGAGGGTTCACGCCCCGTCACGGACTGAGGTTAGTAAGGGCATACACTCAGGGTAACGATTACATATGTCAAAACAAGTCCTTCGCAAGAAGGCAACCGTCCTAGCCCTTAGTAGAAAAGGGAGTGTCGTGACGTAAAACCGAAACCATACGATACCAGCATATGTTCCTTAGCATTCTGGGATGAAGGAAGTGCAGAAGAATCCAGTTTGAGATGAAGGGCACGGCGAGGGACGTCTCGTCTCCTCTCTGTTTGCATAACTTATTGTATATAGCATTGAGAAAATGGGCATGAAAATACTGCTGTTATTATTATTATTATTATTATTATTATTATTATTATTATTATTATTATTATTATTATTTTTATTAATTTGCAATTATGCAACTGTATATTGCTCTGAGTTAATTTGCATATTATTATTATTATTATTATTATTATTATTATTATTATTATTATTATTATTATTTTTATATTATTATTATTATTATTATTATTATTATTATTATTATTATTATTATTATTATTATTATTATTAAGCCACCGTGGCTCAATCGGTAGCGTCCGCGACTCTGAGGCGTCAGGTCGAGGGTTCGCGCCCCGTTCGCGGTCTGAGGTTAGCAAGGGCATGCACTCAGGGTAACGATTACATCTGCCAAAACAAGTCCTTCGCAAGAAGGCAACCGTCCTAGCCCTTGGTTGAAAAGGGAGTCAGTGACGTGAAACCGGAACAAACAAGAACATTAAATTAACATTATGTATGAAGATGCGCTTAAAAAACTTGTATAGCTGCTTTTTTTCCTTGATGAAGATTGCAGCTACCGAAAGGCTAACCAGTGTCGTCTTGTGAAGAAGAAGAAGAAGAAGAAAAAGAAGAAGGGGGAATAGAAGAAGAAGGGTAGAAGGAAGAGGAGAGGAAAGGCATTGGAGAAGAAGAAGAAGAAGGGGGAATAGAAGAAGAAGGGTAGAAGGAAGAGGAGTGGAAAGGCGTTGGAGAAGAAGAAGAAGAAGGGGGAATAGAAGAAGAAGGGTAGAAGGAAGAGGAGAGGAAAGGCGTTGGAGAAGAAGAAGAAGAAGGGGGAATAGAAGAAGAAGGGTAGAAGGAAGAGGAGAGGAAAGGCGTTGGAGAAGAAGAAGAAGGGTAGAAGGAAGAGGAGAGGAAAGGCGTTGGAGAAGAAGAAGAAGGGTAGAAGGAAGAGGAGAGGAAAGGCGTTGGAGAAGAAGAAGAAGAAGTAGAAAGAAGTAGACGAAGAAGAATCGAGAATGTAAATGCACGAGGGAAGAAGAAGAAGAAGCAGAAGAAGAGGAAGAAGAAGAAGAGAGAATATAAATGCACAAGGCCGCATGTTTAGACCAGAGCAAGGATTCATCTCGGGGGAAAAATATTGCCAAATACTAAACTTCATAGAACTATTTATCTGCATCAATTCCGATCTATAATCGAATTCTTATATAGACAACGTTTTAGCAAACCGTTTTCCAAGTTTAAAATGTTAGTTTCACTAGCCGTTTATTAGTTATAATTTTAAATATATACCAAAACATTTATCTCAAAATCACATGTTCTTAAACAGACGACTCCTTATACAAGAATTGCATCTCTGGCTCCGCCCTCTAAGCTCGGATAGACTATGAACAGTTTAATTCAGTTATGGTGTAGAGCTTGTGTCTCGAAGGTTCTAGAAGTCTTTGGAGTCTATTGATTATTCGATAACTTTTAAGGAAATTACTCTTACTTTTACATTGTTTTCTTTGAGTGTGTTGGATGGAGGGCATGTCGATGTAAAGGTAATTACTTTTATTGTTTTAGCAAATTATTATTATTATTATTATTATTATTGTAATTATTATAATTATTACTATTATTATAATTATTATTATCATTATTTTTATTATTATTATTTTTATTATTATTATTATTATTATTAATTATTACTATTATTATTATTATTATTATTATTATTATTATTATTATTATTATAATTATTATTAATTATTACTATTATTGTTTTTATTATTATTATTATTATTAGTAGTAGTATTATTGTTGTTATTATTATTATTGCGCTCAGGGTAACGATTACATCTGCCAAAACAAGTCCTTCGTAAGAAGGCAACCGTCCTAGCCCTTGGTAGAAAAGGGAGTCCACGACGTAAAACCGGAACATTTATTATTATTATTTTCATTATTATATTATTATTATTATTATTATTAATTCTAAAATTGTTATCATTATTTTGGTTTTTGTTGTTGTGGTTTTTGTTGTTGTTGTCCACGTGATCACGAGTCACCTTTATAGGTACAAAGTTGCATGGAGAAATAGATATACAGATTCTGCGCACATAAGGTATAATTAAGTCTATTTCCCAAGCACATTACTGATGAAATCTGATCGCTTCTCTGTTGTTTTTATTATTGTTGTTGTTGTTATTATTGGTGCTATTGTTGCTATTGTTATTGTGTGATTAGGTGAAGGCTGGATTTCAAGGTCATAATTCGTGTAAAACCATAACCTTCGAGATGATGATGATGATTATTATTATTATTATTATTTTTATTATTATTATTATTATTATTATTATTATTATTATTATTATTATTAATATAATAATATTATTATTATTATTATTATTATTATTATTATTATTGTTGTTGTTTTTGGTAGTAGACAAAATATATGTAAAATGTTTTAGTGTATTTGGTACTTGGCAGATTCATGTTGAAACCAAACTAATTTTCCAGAAACTAGTATATAAGGACACACCCATTCCTAGACAGCAGCCCTCATTTTATTTCCTAATACTGTATATGCCCTCTCTCTCTCTCTCTCTCTCTCTCTCTCTCTCTCTCTCTCCTCTCTCTCTCTCTCTCTCCTCTCTCTCTCTCTTCTCTCTCACCGAACTAATGCTAACACTCTTGACCACTATTGTCTTCAGTGCCCCGCAGTGAGAGATGTTTTACCACGAGGTCAGAACTTAATACAGATCTGCTCATTTTTACTTAATGATGACAACCTTGATGTTATTCTTGCTCGTTTTCCTCACTTTGGTGGCCATTAATTATATTGAATTATACATATATTTTCTGTATGTTGCTATATAATTCTGTTTGTGCATTCTGCGTTTCTCTGAGCTTTACTTTTGCATATAATGTACTCTGTGCTGCCATTCTGTGAGTTGTGTGTTAGTATGCAGCAATGTTTTATCAATATGTACACCTCCCTGTAAACCATGTTCAATTCTTGATTTTATATCCATTTGAAGCATTATTTGTATGAACTCATGTAATGTCTGACGCCTTGGCGCAATAAATTAATAAAAATAAAATAAATCTCTCTCTCTCTCTCTCTCTCTCTCTCTCTCTCTCTCCTCTCTCTCTCTCTCTCTCTCCTCTCCTCTCTCTCTCTCTCTCCTCTCTCTCTCTCTCTCTCTCTCTCTCTCTCTCTCTCTCTCTCTCTCTCTCTCGTACATGTATGTAAAATGAACATATGAATGTATGTTTTTATGATCTAATAAATATTATACGAACAGACAAATATTTTCGTACGTAAAACATATTTTGATGCTAATGATTATTTTATATTTTAAGTTATCAAATTGTCCATAAACCAGACTATGAGTCTCCGTGGCAAAATGGTAGCGTCTGCGACTCTGAGGCGCCAGGTCGAGGGTTTGCGCTCCGTCACGGATTGAGGTTAGTAAGGGCATACACTCAAGGTAACGATTACATCTGCCAAAACAAGTCCTTCGTAAGAAGGCAACCGTCCTAGCTCTTAGTAGAAAAGGGAGTTCGTGACGTAAAACCGAATCCAATCCATAAACCAGACTATCGTGATTGGGGTTTTAGATTATTAGATTAGCAAAGTTGTTATTGTTGCCATTTGCCGTTGAATGTTTCACTATAATCCCCATGCCAATGGGGGTGGACACAGACTTTTGATTTGTGGAGTACTGTGCTCAAAACATTTAATATTGCAGCATTAATGACCTGTGTCAAAGGTCTGTCATCTAATGGGTGACCTCTGTCTGACATGTGTGACACCTTATCTCCAAAGGCATTTCGAATGAAATCTAAACCTGGAACCTGCAATGGATGCTAATCTTTAGTAGTTTCAAAGAGGGTCAGCCCTGAATGTAGCAGGTCTAATCAAGGGTATCCAAGTTTTAAAAAGGTTGGACTTGAGGAATTTAAGTCTGGATACCCTTCCTAACCCCCGCGATGGGTTTGAGAAATTCTAAAAATTGCTGGCTGACGAAAAATAGAATTGAAGAAATTTACATATTTCCTTTCCTCATGCTTGAATGATTTTGCATTAGATGTTTCCGAACCGAGACTAAGGCGCGATTTCTTAAACAGTGTAAACCTAGGATACCATATAGTTAGTTAGCTAGACACACACAAATGGATTTCATAAACGCATCTGACGCGGACTGTGTATGGCTAGGATCCCACGTGGAATCCTAGCCATGCACAGACCCGCGTCAGATTCGTTTATGAAATCCATTTGTGTGTCTAGCTAACTAACAATATGGTATCCTAGGTTTACACTGCTTAAGAAATCTGGTCTAGGATCCCGTACAGGATCCTAACCATACACAGAACCGCGTCAGATGCGTTTATGAAATCCATTTGTGTGTCTAGCTAACTAACAATATGGTATCCTAGGTTTACACTGTTTAAGAAATCGGTCCTAAGTCGGACCATCTAGTTTAAGTCTATATGATAATAATTGTGAAGTACTCTTTCGTTATCTGAATCTGAAGGGATATCATTGTCATTTGCAATACGAATAAATACAAAAGCTGTATCCTGCATTGGGTTCCAATCTGTATCAGTATCAAAGTGAGTCATCCCAGATATAGCCTAGGTTTTCTCATGAATATCCAAGAGAGATGCCAGAAAATCTCCTGTCAGATGCATAGCATTGTAGATTAACATATTCTTTTGCTTATTCTCTTGACTTATTTTACTTTAGACTATTGCGATTTGAGAGAAGAAGAGTTTACACGCTGATAATAAGAAATGTGAAGTACTCGAAACATAACTGACCTATTGTAATGCATAGTCACGAGCTCAGTCATTCTGTGGATAGATAGACTCACAGTCTGTAGCTAAAGGGATTTCATCATCATTTTCCTCTTGAATACAAACAAAAGCTGGGTCCAGCGTTGGGTACCAAACATCATTTGTGCCAAAGAGGAGTAATCCAGATATAGTCCAGGTCTTGTCACAGGTATACCCAAAAATTATACCCAAAACTATCATGGTTAAGAGTGTATGGTCGCTCATTCACTTTCCTCCCTTGTGCTAGATACTGGTTTGGACATAGCATTCTCATTCATAGAAATGACAAGAATTGTTGAGTTTTATTGGTGTCCTCCAGTGATTAAAGACTTCCATTTGAATATAAACGTCTGGAAAGTTTAAAATTTTGTGGTAGAA
>JAXCGZ010000014.1:82500-90000 GCA_037179515.1 Halocaridina rubra
TTGTGAACAGTTTAAGATGGACCTATGTGCTGACCAGGCTTAGTGTTTTGCAAGTTTTGAAGAAAATTGGTTACTTAGCCACTCTCCAAGTTTCTCTCTTCTGCGGGCAAAAATTAGACCTATCACCGAGCCCTTAGGATCGAGAGCTCGTAGGATATTATTTGGCAATAGTCTGAAATCATAATAATATAATGCGTTGTTTCCCCAACGGGTCTATCATGACCTGTTTCACCTTAGGGTGAAATGTCTACATCAGCAGTGTGATCCACGATCTCATTCCATGATAATACAAATTATTTGCGGTTCCCGGTCCTGAAATTTGATGGATACTCTGATTTCTTTAAGGATGATAATCTAACCAAGGCCTTGGGCTAAAAATTTTTGTAAAACATCATAGCGAGTTAGCAATTTTTTTTTATGAATGAATTTAAGGGTTATCTTTTCAGTGCTATAATTTAAGTTTTATTATAATCAGAGGACTTATTTTTCTAAAGCCTTTAGGGAACGTGGCATTCATTTACTTAATTCCACATTATAAAAGTTTTTTTGGGCTGAAAATTTTAATTTTCAGTTGAATTCTAGGGAAGGTTCTGTTGACAGTTTTAATTGTATTATATTTAGATGTAATTCCTCACTTTGGAGATTCGTGAAGGTGAGCCTGGCAGTGGATGTAGTGGTTGCATATTTTCAATGCTTTTTGGACACAAATTTAATTTTGATTGAAATTACAAGTAGTTTTTAATCACCATCTTTTTAATCCTGTTATATCTCATGGCGCCTCTTCGCTTTAGCCATTCACAAAGTGATTCATGAGATTCACCGTTTATTCATCTGCAGTTATATGCTTCTGTTAATCCCCATTGGAATGGGGCTGGACACAGACAGGTTCATTTGGGAAGCAATAAAGGATATCCATCCTAGGGCCCCGCTCTGGGATCAAGCGTGGGTCAGTCACTCTCGAGTTGTAGTTGTTACTTAGTATTCCTCGGGAGCACCTAGGAACCCTAAACCTTGAGGAACTCCTAGGTTTTTGAAAATAAATTTAGTTTTTACAGGAGGCTTTCACTCTCCAGTCTTTGTAGCTTCGAGACTGCTCACAGAATCAGTAATCATAATAAGAAGAAACATTATAATCTTCATCGCCTTCAACGCCGTGCGACGCAATGGGCCTACTTAAAATTCAGCCAATCATTTCTTTCCTGCACCTTCAGTTTTACGGACTCCATTCATCTCCCGCCTAGCGTGTCATAGTTCTCATTTGAATATTCGAGATCAGGCAGCTTGTACATGGTCCAAGCTTGCACTTGATACGGTATAAACTTTAACAAGTTATTTTACTTAATATGTAAAAGAGGATATTCACCAATACAAGCAGAATATTGAACTGATTAATGCAAATTCAGGGTTATTTATATGTACAGCTATTTCAGTGGGAGGAGTTACAAACAACCCAATAATTATTGACCCATTAAATACAACTTTAAAATAACTTAATAATTACTAAATGATTACCTATTTACAATAATTATATATTTTGATAAAGAATGTTATTTACAATTTGTACGTTTGTACAGGGGATTCAGTCTTAAGCAATGTTGCACTTTAAGCCTTGAGGACGTTATGGTTTCAAGCAAGTAATTTGTTCAATTATCCTGAAAGTGTGTGATAACCCTTATTGGCCACTAACGTTTTAATTATGATGGATGATAACAAAATATGACTGCAGAGAGAGTTCGAGAGTTCGAGAGAGAGAGAGAGAGTTCCTTGTAATAAACACCGTTGCATTCTACAATTAGTGTCAGAGTGGCATGTCAGTGACCGAGACTCCAGGCTCTGTTTTGATCCTATCCAAATAAATCGTGAAGCAAACCCGTTCTTCTGTATTGCAAAAAAACACGTATTAAAAAAAGTTATGAGTCTGGTCTGTTTCCCTAATGTATAACTATCTCAGGAGTCCAGAGTCCAGCGGCTATAAGTACTTTATAAGTATCATACAAGAAAATAGAAGTAATACAGGACTGAAATGTCATAATATATGTATCACAGTTTCCTACTGTCTATCAGGAAAACTGGGCAAGATATGCGCAAAGCACTCTGATTGCCACGTAATGGTAATATATAAATACACCTCGATGCTTCCTTTTATCTCTATTTTTATTTATTTATATATTTATATTTTTTATTTTTATTATTATTTGGATTAGCGATGCGAAACTGACATATCCTCTTGCTGAGAAAATGAGATACATTTATCGGTAGCCTCTATTGAGAAGCAGCTGGGTGCATCCCACCGTAAAGCTAAAAGGTGAGACGTTGAAAAATATAAATCTTTTCTCCATTATTTACTGGATTATTTTAGGAGTGTGACACCAGGACGGACAAAGAAAAGTGCCCTCATCGGTCCCGGGCATTAGGAAAAGTAGAGTGAAGAGAAACAGAGATAGGGAAAGGTGTGACTTGTCATATGTGAACTTATAACAATACAGAATATTCGGTGTAGATGTAGCCAGAGGAAAAGATCCATGACTGAAGGAAGACTTAACATCGAGCTTGTCTGGTGTGTAGAGCCAGTGATACGCCAGTATCCTTACACCTTTTGGAAGCCGTTTTGAGTGGAAAGAGAACGTGTCGCCCACTCAGGAGAACAGGAATTCAAAACCTCTTTTGTATAAGATGCACAAGGCGTACACTAGACAGTGTGTAGATTCAGTGGTGAAACAATCACTTCACTAGTTTTGGAAGGTGGTTGGGGTTAGTAGTGGAACAGTATCCTCATAAGTTTAGATTTGGATAGTAGACTGTTGCGCCATGCAAGAAAGATTACATTAACACTGTCGATCTGATATTTGATAGTTATAAAAAATTATCGTGAATATTGTTTAGTCTTTGCAATATGAACCAAAGTATAATTTTTTTTTTAAGCAAGTTTTTTTTTAATCAACGTTTGAAGGAAAAAAAAACGTTCCCAAGAGCAATGTTATTTTGCTTGCATGATTTTGACCTCTAATTTTTTTTTTCATGGTTTGAGCGGTAATGGAATGTAAATTGACACATGATATAGTTTATCTTCTGACACATTCATTGTTTAAGGCACATTATTGAGATTTTGATATGCATGTGTGAAAGTGTTGTGTCATTTTTCTCACAAAAACAAGCATATTGATGCTTAGTCATATTATGCAATGTCTCCTTCTGTCTTCCCGAACTCTCCTGACCTTTTATCTTTCAAATAACTGATCTATCGTCATCTCAGGGCCTAACCCTGCCATATCTCTAGGTTTTTATTTCTGTGACTTTTTCAGCCTGTCTTTTTCTTATTGTTTATTATTGTGTTATTTCTGCCTTGTCCTTAAGCTGCAGCTTTTTCTTCTCAATGTTTCCCTGGTGCCCGGGCACGGAAAGGGCTCTATCTTGGCCCGTCCCATTCACACTCTTAAAAAAACACGTGAAGAGTTTGTTCTTGCTATTTTATTCCTTTGATAAGCAAATAAGAGACTGATAGTCCATTGACTCATATGTTTTACTTGTCTCATTTCTGTCTATCGATCTATCCAAATACAAAGGGGCCTCGGTAGCTCAGTGGAAGAGTGCTGTAGTCTGGGAGTGATAAGCCTAACCAACGCAGTTTCGATCTCATCACTGGGCATAAGGGAGGGCATTCAGCCTTAATCTACCATCTTCTCTCTTAATATACATGCATATCTCTGGGTCCTCTGTAATTTGACTGTTTTTTTTCTGTCTGTCGTTTTCCTTTGTGTGACATTACCTCATCTCTGCCTTGCCCTTAACCTTTTTACTTTCCTTCGTCTTGGTATTGTCTCGTGCCCGGGCCTTTATTGATGAGGGCAGTTTCTGCCTGTCCCGGTGTCACACTCCTAAATATATATATATATATATATATATATATATATATATATATATATATATATATATATATATATATATATATATATATACACTCCCTGTAATCCCCCTTGTTTAGTGGTTGGCCGAGTCAAAGCACACATCTATTCACCAGATAGCCAGTATCCTAATTTATACTATCCTAAGCTCCTTTGGGAAAGAGGGTCACCGCAGTTTCCATGACTCATCATACTGCCTTGGGTCAACCAAAGAGTAAGTGGTCAAAGATCTCCTGCCGTGGGCCCGAGAGTTGTAGCAAATTTGCTTCCACCACTGGGTTGGGAATTTCCTTGTTGAAGATTTATATATATTAGCTGCAGTCGTACCCAAACCATGAGTGCAGTGTGCGGGTATCAAGGTCAAAACGTATACTGTTACTCAATACAAGAATCTCTGCTGTTTTTTACTTGTTATACGATATTTTGTTTTTCATACTATTGTGTGAAAAGAAGAAATATAATAAGTTTTTGCCTGCTGCTTTTTGCTTGTTACTTTCTGTTCTGATTTCATACTAGTGTTTGAAGAGGAAAGATGATTATTCTGCTATACTTGCTTGTTAATTTCTGTTCTGGTATTCATACCAGTGTGTGAAGTGGAAATATAACTAGAGTTTTTCTTCTATTTTTGTTTTTTATTCTCTATTTTGAAGGGTAAATTGGGAGAAGGGAGCTGAAGATAGAGCTGCCAGGCGGGAGGGTGAGAGGTATATCAAAGAGGAGAGTTATGAATGTGGTGAGAGAGGACTTGAGAGTGTATGGTATGCTTGGAGATAACGCAAGAGAAAGAGTGATATGAAGACGATTGATCTATTGTGTCTATCCGTAATAGAAGATGCCGAAAGAAGAAAAAGCAGACTCAATGCAGGAGGGAGAGAGGTAAGCCAAAGAGGAGGTTTATGGATGTGGTGAGGAAGGTCGTGTGGTATGCAAGAAGAGGATTCAGGCTAAGAGAACAAATATTTTAGCACTTGTTCTGAGCGTGATTGAGTAAGACAACAAGTAATTTTTATTTGTTCTGTGTTTGTTTATGAGCCGGAGATTGCTTATATATATATATATATATATATATATATATATATATATATATATATATATATATATATATATATATATATATATATATATTACTTTTGTGTGTTTGAAGCATTTACTGTTTTGGCTTACAGAAGAAAGAAAAAACATCAGGAAAGTTTCTTTAGTTATTATATGGAGGAGAGCCATAAATATTAGTTTGATAAACAAAGTTCTCTTCGTTTTTAATAATCATCTATATATCTATCTCTCTATCTATCTATCTATCTGATTTACTACGAAAAAAAATAATTGGGCATATTTCTTACTAATATTCACATTGTATTGAACAGGGATGATAAATGAATGGCATATTAAGGTATTGTATCTCTCTCTCTCTCTCTCTCTCTCTCTCTCTCTCTCTCTCTCTCTCCCTCTCTCTCTCTCTCTCTCTCTCTCTCTCTCTCTCTCTCTCTCTCTCTCTCTCTCTCTCAGAAAAGTATTTATTATTATTATTATTATTATTATGATTATTATTATTGTTCCGGTTTTACGTCACGGACTCCCTTTTCTACCAAGGGCAAGAACGATTACCTTCTTGCGAAGGACTTGTTTTGGCAGATGTAATCGTTACCCTGAGTGCATGCCCTTGCTAACCTTAGACCGTGACGGGGCACGAACCTTCGACCTGACGCCTCAAAGTCTCGGACGCTACCGCCTGAGCCACGGTGACTACATTATTATTATTATTATTATTATTATTATTATTATTATTATTATTATTATTATTATTATTATTATTATTATTATTATTATTATTATTATCCATTTATGTATTTAGTTTGACATCATTTTCAGAAAAGGACCCGTTCAATATCCTAATTTACCCAATTCACTCTCACTGACTTATCCAAAATCCATAGTCAAAGCACACCTCATATCCTATTACTAGTCACTGGACATAATGTTGCCAACATACGAGTATTTCTTAATGAAACTGTTGGCATTACTGCTGTAGTTTATGGGTTGTAGTCACCGTGGCTCAAGCGGTAGCGTCCGCGACTTTGAGGCGTCAGGTAGAGGATTCGCGCCCCGTTACGGTCTAAGGTTAGCAAGGGCATGCACTCAGGGTAACGATTACACCTGCCGAAACAAGTCTTTTGCAAGAAGGCGACCGTTCTAGCCCTTGGTAGAAAAGGGAGTCCGTGACGCAAAACCGGAACAAAGCTGTAGCTTAGTTATTATAGCTCTCTATTCTGAAGGTAATAAAACATTAATAAACTGACATATTCTCTTGAACGGTAAAGAAACAGGTGTACTCCTACTCTAGGTATATTAGCTCCTGATGAATGTATGCTTTGACTCAGCCACCCCCTCACACGAATATTACAGCCATCTTGTGTTTATATATATATATATATATATATATATATATATATATATATATATATATATATATATATATATGCATATATATATATATATATATATATATATATATATATATATATATATATATATATATATATATATATATATATATATATGCGCAGAGTTAATTCAAAAAACCTTTTTTTTCTTGTCACAATTACTCCCCAATCTAATGGGGGCGGACACAGACTGATTGGATCTGTAATGGGGATTCATTTTTCATTTGCAGGAAGACCTGTCATATCTGTAGCAAGGTTTGGTGTCATTGTATATTCTTGTCAAGGGATTTCGACTCTAGACACATCCAAGATTCATATGGAGGCGATCTCATGCATTATTTAGTAACGATACAGTATTGAAGCGTTATCCTATGCATTATGCAATGAGAATAAAGTGTCTAAAGGTTTATAGGCCGTGACACGTGGTTTCCACTCCCAGGTAGGCTTTTCAGCCTGTCAGGGGATCATTCCGACAATTGATCCTTGAAAGATAGTGTCTGCTTAGGATGCCACTTTCCCATCGCCCCACTGTGGTCTCGATCTCGGATCTACCAATTCCTGAGCCGAGGACGCTGATCACTCAGCCATCGGAGTCACTTCTACGAAATTGTTGTTGTTCCGGTTTTACGTCACGGATTCTCTTTTATACCAAGGGCTAGGACGGTTCCCTTCTTGCGAAGGACTTGTTTTGGCAGATGAAATCGTTACCCTGAGTGCATGCTCTTGCTAACCTCAGACCGTGACGGGGCGAGAACCCTCGACCTGACGTCTCAAAGTCGCGAATACTACCGCTTGAGCCACGGTGACTACTAGGTTCACTTCTACGGAAAAAAATATAAATTTTGTATTTGCTTCTCGTAAGAATGAAATATAATATTTATGTTATTCTATTCATATGAGCGTAGTGGTTAGAGCTCTCGACTGGCGAGGTGACATACCCACGATCGAACCCACCGTGGGACGTTAGGCATGGCTTCGAATCTAAATTTCTCAACTCCAATCTGTCTGTGTCCACCCCCACAATGGGGGATTAATAGAGACACTTAAAAAGGTTCACAATTTTCTTTATACGCTGATCGGGTCTATTTGACTGTCATTTTAGTAATACCAAGTTCTTGCATGGCGACTTAATAGTACAGTCTTTGCACCACTTATAT
>JAXCGZ010000014.1:95000-117500 GCA_037179515.1 Halocaridina rubra
CACACACACACACACACACACACACACACACACACACACACACACACACACACACACACACACACACACACACACACACACACACACACACACACACACACACACACACACACACACACACACACACACACACACACACACACACACACACACACACACACACACACACACACACACACACACACACACACACACACACACACACACACACACACACACACACACACACACACACACACACACACACACACACACACACACACACACACACACACACACACACACACACACACACACACACACACACACACACACACACACACACACACACACACACACACACACACACACACACACACACACACACACACACACACACACACACACACACACACACACACACACACACACACACACACACACACACACACACACACACACACACACACACACACACACACACACACACACACACACACACACACACACACACACACACACACACACACACACACACACACACACACACACACACACACACACACACACACACACACACACACACACACACACACACACACACACACACACACACACACACACACACACACACACACACACACACACACACACACACACACACACACACACACACACACAGGTAATGAGAATGGGTACAAGTGCAAGAAGGCCCAAGCTTGACTACTCGGTGGCTGGAGTACAACTTCAGGAGACAGAAAATGAGAGAGATCTAGGAGTAAACATATTGGCAGATTTGTCTCCAGAAATACATATAAATGGCGTAGTAAGGGCAGCATATGCATTCTTATCAAATGTAAGGGTAGCCTTCAGGCACATGGACAAGGAAATGTTCAGAAATATTTATGTAACCTATGTGAGGCCAAAACTCGAATATGCAGCCCCCTTTTGGAATCCGCACTTGAAAAAGCACATAGCTAAGCTTGAAAAAGTTCAAAGACATGCCACGAAACTGGTGCCAGAAATACGCAATCTCGGTTATGATGAGAGGCTGAGGGAATTAGACTTGCCATCACTCGAAGCTAGAAGAGTAAGGGGGGATATGGTGACAGTCTTTAAATTCTTTCATGGTTATGATAGAGTGGATAGGGATCGATATTTCGATATGGCTGGCTCTAGAACTAGAGGTCATAGTTTGAAGCTTCGGAAGAAAACTTGTTTGCAGGATGTAAGGAAATACTTTTTCAGTGTAAGAGTAGTTGATAATTGGAATTCGCTAAGCGAGGAGGTAGTTAATGCTACCTCAATCCATAGTTTTAAGGACAGGTATGATAAGTATCACTAAGTCTAAAAATGGAACCGATCAGGAGACGGGAAGATACGAGCTTTGGGCTCTTTCCCGTAAAAACAATTAGGTAATCACAATTAGGTAATCACACACACACACACACACACACACACACACACACACACACACACACACTCTCTCTCTCTCTCTCTCTCTCTCTCTCTCTCTCTCTCTCTCTCTCTCTCTCTCTCTCTCTCTCTCTCTCTCTCACACACAACACACACATACACACACTTATATATATATATATATATATATATATATATATATATATATATATATATATATATATATATATATATATATATATATATATATATATATATATATATTATATATATATATATATATATATGCGCGTGCACACACATTCACACACTTTTGTGCATACGGTCTTTCCAGAAATGGCTTCTGGCCGTCATCACTATTTATAAGTTGAAATATCTTATACTAATAAAAAAATGATACCACCCAGGAGACGGGGAATCACTAACATAGTTCTCTTTCATAGGGTGCGCTATTAGGTAATACAATCAGGTAAATCCTAAAGCACTCACTTACATACACACAAATAAACCGACCAGAAGACGGGGAGTTACAAGCATAGGGCTCTTTCCCGTGAATACAGTTAGGTAGCACAATTAGGTAAGTACTAAAACACACACTTACATACACACCGAGCAAGTGGCTCTTTCCCGTGAACACAATCAGAAAAAAGCACATACACACACACACACACACACACACACACACAGGATAACAGCATATACCACGTAATAGATAATAGACAGCTATTTGTTTTGAGTAATAGACTTCTGAGAAACAAAGTAAGATTTAAAAAGAGAAATATTCTGGAAGCCGCAAATTATTTACTGCTTCCAGTATCCTGTGATGCCATTACCTGGTTAGCTACGTTTTCCTGCAAAAATTTCCCCTCTCGAATAACTAAGGAAACTTACCTAGGTAAATAATTTTGTTACTATTTTTATACATTTTGTTCATTATAGGGGCTGCGGAAGTTCAGTGGTAGAGCACGCCAGTTGAGTCGTAAGGAGCTTGACAAACGCGGGTTCAATCCTTCCGCGAAGAGTGAGGGAGGACTTCCAGTCTTGATCCCCTTATAGGTCCAACCTGTCTGTGTCCACCCCCATTCGAATAGGGACTAATTGTGTGACCTTGAGGCGGCAGGTCGAGGGTTCGCGCGCCGTCACGGACTAGGGTTAGTAAGGGCATACACTCAGGGTAACGATTACATCTGCCAAAAACAAGTCCTTCGTAAGGAGGCAACCGTCCTAGCCCTTAGTAGAAAAGGGAGTTCGTGACGTAAAACCAAATCCATCGGAGTGATATGGCATATGTCGACTGTGTGCTTTGACTCGGCCATCCTCCTTACAGGGAGGGATATAGACCATTGTATATATATGTACCATCCTTAGTATATACGTCATGGGGTCTCATAGCTTTTGTGAGGGAATATACATAAATCAAAAGTGTGACAAGTTTATTAAGTTAGTGAGGCGGATATTTAATAAAAAGTTTTGTCTATCTATAGTGTTTCCATGGTAACCAAATTACATTACCTCCCACTCCCTGGCTTATCTTTCTAGCAAATTATCTATCTATCTATTGTAATTCTCTCTCTCTCTCTCTCTCTCTCTCTCTCTCTCTCTCTCTCTCTCTCTCTCTCTCTCTCTCTCTCTCTCTCTCTCTCTCTCTCTCTCTCTCCATATTTTATTTTCTTTATTTTTGTCGTCCTCATAACTGCGGATTTAGGTATTCCGTGTAGTTTATAATAATAATAATAATAAAAATAATAATAAAATAATGATAATAATAATAATAATAATAATAATAATAATAATAATAATAATAATAATAATAATAATAATAATAATAATCATAATAATAGCAGCACTAGTATTCGTAAAAATGCCGTAGTTGTAATTGTAATAAAATAATAATTTCAGTGATAAGAATAATAATAATAGTGATAATAATAGTAATAATAATAATAATAATAATAGCAGCACTAGTAGTCGTATAGTAAAAGCAGCAGTTGTAGTTGTACTAAAATAATAATTTCAGTAATAAAAATAATTATAATAACAATAATAATAATAATAATAATGATAATAATAATAATAATAATAATAATAATAATAATAATAATAATAATACATTTGTCTTATGGATTTGATGTAACAGTGTTTATAAACACACGCTCTCTTACATATCTTTGTGAAGACACAAACTGCTAAAATACAGCGTTAACTGGTAAGGAAGCCGCACACTGAAACAACAAATAAAATTAATTGCTTTCTTTGAGCGTCCTAACTGGACCCCCCCATCTTTAAGAACAAGTGAGTACAAACTGATAAGATGACAGTAGGTCTTATATACAAAATGGTCTTGTTAGGCAGAGGGAATATAAGAATAAAATATATTAAAATATGCCAAAGCCTTTTTGCTAAAAAAAAAAAAAAAAATCTTTATTAAAAGATTAATCGATAAGTTGCCATTAGCACTGTAATATGTTAGTCTATAGATAAGACAGTTAATCCTGTTAGTAGATAATCCCCTCAAGCACCAACCGGATTTAATTTCGTACCTGTATGACTCTTTTTGTCTTGATAGACAGTTAAAGCATCAAATTTGTTGCTTGCTTGGGTTAAGGATAAGCAAGAAATGCCTAGCCCATTTTGCACTTTCTACCTCCTACCTAGTTAATCACTAGGAAGACATATGTATTAACTAGGGATTAACATAGTCCGGTGATAATTACGACAAATCGATTTATCTGTTAATGAGGAATTTAATTTGGTTCCGTAATGATTTGACCTCTTATATTACAATTTATCTGAGACCATATTGCATATTAATCCTCATGTTACTCATCCATTGTGTACTCACTTGTGCTCGAGAAGGGGTCCAGTTAGGACTCGATATATAGCGATTTATTTTATATATGATTTTAGCTGATAAATGTGTGTGCGTGTGTGTGTTATGTGTGTGTTTGATTATAGACTACCTATGTAATCCACTTATATTTCTAGCTCTGTCAATGCTAATCTCTATATCGCTATTTACGTAACATATGCTTTCATCTCTGTAACGTTATTATATATGTGTTTTGCACACGTGTTCATGATATATATATATATATATATATATATATATATATATATATTATATATATATTATATATATATATATATATATATATATATATATATATATATATATATATATATATATATATATATTATATATATATTATATATATATTATATATATATATATATATATATATATATATATATATATATATATATATATATATATATATATATATATATATATATATATATATATATATATATATATATATATATATATATATATATATATATATATATACAAATAAGCACATTACATATGTAATGTGCTTATTTGTATTTCATGGCCCGAATGAGATTGGGAATTGAATTAAATGCTAAAATGAAGCCACGAGTGAGGTTGGGGAATCTGTAATATGAACATAGTGGCATTCAGTTAGAATGCGTTCATTCCTAAGTATAGCAGATATAAGCTATAAGGTTGGGTTCCTTTTAACCTTCTGTGGTGTAGTGGTAGCGCCTTGACTTAGTAATCATAAGTCCTAGGTTCGAGTCCCGGTCGGGGTAAAAAAAATGATTCATATATATATATATATATATATATATATATATATATATATATATATATATATATATATATATATATATATATATATATATATAATTTCCTATCGCTGTACGTGGAGAAGGCCATAGAGATGGTAACTAAGTGACGTTGTTATGTAGACTGTTTAATGTCTCTATTTCATGATGGGAATGTACAATTGGCCTGACAAAGAGCAAGAACTTAACAGTTCTTCTGAGTGACAGGAGGCAAGATGGACTGTTCCCAGTATTTAGGAATCAGCTCAAAAGATATCCCAGGCAAGATTATCGTCGAATCCCAGTAGCTAGGACGATTGGTCCTATAGGCAATTGGATTGGAACAGGTAGCAAAAGAGCTTTGGAAAGGTCCAAGAAGAACTTGATGGACAATCTGGAACTGTCAGCGAGGAAAAGAGATACATCAATATAACAGACTAAAGATGGCAGAAACATTTAAGAACAGACAACGAGGGAGATCATTCTTAAGGCAAAACTTACATTCTGTATTGATGACTTTGCACTTGGTAAGAATACGTTGTCAAAGCGTTGTTTTTTTTTTATGGGATAGGATAGGAGGAGAAAAAGGGGAGGGGACTAAGGACATAAGGGAATTGGAGGGAAACACGAAAATTAAACAAAGCAAGAGACAAAAAAAGAGAGCCTGCTGGCTAGTACAGTGGTAACGCGCTGGCTTCGCATTCACGAGGTCGAAAGATCGGTTCCCGTCCAAGACCGAGAGTTTAAGCTGTTTACTGGCAGGAACTGCTGTGGTTGGACACCACAGTGGGGGGTTGGGGCTTGCCCTGGCTGACGAATACCCATTGTATTGAAATGGAAATAAAGTTTGTTTGTTTGTTCGTGCTAAGTTTTGATCTGGAATTCAGATACTTTTTGGTTAGCGTTCAGTTCGGGAAGTGAACTGAAGTGACAAATCCGTGATCTAGCCTACTGCGGGACGTTAAGAAGATCATCAAATTTTTCTTCTCCATCTCTAATCTGTCGGTGTTCCCCCTCATTTGAATGGGGACTACTATTGATTCATCAAATGGCTGACAGTTTGGTAGTCATGTGAATATGAATTTTTCAGCTGAAGTCTTAATCATGCAGGTCAGTTAATGGCTATTTTGCCAATAATTCATATACATACAAGACTAATTTGTGGACCTGTCTCTTTTACTGCTTTTGCAATCATGCATTATTTGTCTATTTTTGTTTCCATAAATCGTGAGTGTATGTACCGTGTCGCTCTTCACTACCTACTAGTGTAATTAGAAAGATTTTTTTCTTTAAATCCCTAATTTATTAGAAAGATTTTTTCTTTAAATCCCTAATTTATTAGATGGATTTTTTCTTTAAATCCCTAATTAGAAAGATTTTTTCTTAAAATCCCCAATTCATTAGAAAGATTTTTTCTTTAAATCCCTAATTTATTAGAGATTTTTTCTTTAAATCTCTAATTTATTAGAAAGATTTTTCTTTAAATCCCTAATTTATTAGAATTTTTTTTCTTTAAATCCCTAATTTATTAGAAAGATTTTTTCTTTAAATCCCTAATTTATTAGAAAGATTTTTTCTTTAAATCCCTAATTTACTAGAAAGATTTTTTCTTTAAATCCCCAATTTATTAGAAAGATTTTTCTTTAAATCCCTAATTTATCAGTTAGCTTCGAGGCCTAGTCTCTTTCTCTACCCTTTGTGAATTTAGTAAGGATCTGTATTTCTCTTTCATTTTCCTTCTTCTGTTTTTACCTGTTCCATTATTTCCTAAAAAAAAAAAAAAGAGACTGTTTCATATACACTCTCGTGATATTTGCTATTTCACCGTACGACCAAGAAACAATCCAGCCTAGAGGGTGAGATTTTGGAGACAAGCACCAAACCACGCCTGTGGCGGACAGGTCCAGGAAAGTTTGAAAAAATCACGCATACAGAGCACAGCAAGGAAATGTTACATTGATATTTTCTTTAGTTATTTATTTTATTATTTATTTAAATACTTATATATTTTTTTGTTTTATAAAATCTCATTGTGTAGCATTTTACTGGTTCTTTATCCTGTTCGTGTGTGTGTGTGTGTGTGTGTGTGTGTGTGTGTGTGTGTTTGTCTTTCTCAGTTCCATCTCCGTTTTCACATTGTGATGGAAGCAGTTTTTTTGTAATTACTAGTGTTCGTGTGTAATACTGCATATTGTCTGTTTGTGAATCCCCCCTTAGGGAGGCAAGAATACCCCCTCCATGTTCCCCTTTATGTCGTATAAGTGGACTAAATGGAGTGGATCGAAGGGACTAGGAAGCCCCTATTATAAATTCCTCCCATAGAATCATGTTTTTTTTATCTGATTTAGCCACCCCTCTTTTAAAGGGTATTAGGGATTTTAGATATCATTAAAGATATATTTTCGGATAAGTATATCCATGTGAGAGAGAGAGAGAGAGAGAGAGAGAGAGAGAGAGAGAGAGAGAGAGAGAGAGAGAGAGAGAGAGAGAACTTCTAACTAGCGCCAGAGATTCATCGGTTTGTTGACGTGTGACGTCACGAGTCTTGCACTGAGTTGGGCTTCTGTGATTGGTTTGACGGATCGGGGGAAGCGAAATGTCATGGAGCGTACTGTGTATGTATCTCGTGTAAGTATGTGTATATGTATGTGTATGTGTGTAAAATGCCTTATTCCCCACGTGATAGTTTTTCAGTCTTAAGTCTGGCGGTTTTGTGAGAGTGGGTTAATATCCCCTTCTTTATATGTTTGTGAATTAAATACTCGTAGTTCATTCCCAACGTGAAAGATTTTTCAGTCTTTGGTCTTATATTGAGGATTTGAAAACCGAATTCGGTTAGTTAATCTTCCCTCTTAGTGTGATGCTATTTTGTTTTTGTTTTCTTGGCAACTTTTATGCATTTAAAATATATATATAATGTTTTGAAGTGTATGTGGAACTATATATTTGATTTTATTTTTTTATATTGAACATATATAGTTTTCTCAGTTTTGAATTATTTATGTCTTCGCTGTTATTACTGAATGTGCTTTGATAAAACTCATTTGTTTTTTTATACGTAATTAACTTTTTTTTTTAGAGTTATTTTATCAATATTGTTTTGACAATTAGACATGATGGGGTCATTAATTTTGAATTATGCCTTTTGTTATTTTTGACAATACCTTAATAAACTTAAGGTAATAATTTATAAGTAATTTTGTTTTTATTGACTGAAATTTGCATGTATTTGTTATGTGTTTGTTACTGAAGAGATTTGAAAATGTAAGAAGGACGTAATATGAAGTCTGGAAAGTATTATTATTAAGTGAAAACCGTAAAACGTCGATGTGACTTGATGATCTTATATTGAATTAAAGATAGCAAAAATACTCGTATTTCTTGTGAAGAGTTCTTGCTGTTACAGTCAAAGATTGAAATGTTTTTTCAGTGACTTGGAGATCTTGAAACGATGATATGACTTAGTGTTCTTATATAGATTAAAGTATTACAAACATATCGTTTTTAATATAGATTAAACGATTACATCCATAGCCTTTGTAAAGAGTTCTTGCAAATACTGTCAGTGATTGGAGTACATTGCTATCAACTGAACACCTTAGAACACTGGTGTTGCATTGTGTTCTTATAAAGATTAAAGGATTACACACCTGTCGTATCCTTGTAAAGAGTTCTTGCAAATGCTATCAACGATTGGAATAAATTATTAGGAACTGAAAACTTTGGAACATTGGTGTGGCATAGTGTTCTTATATAGATTAAAGGAAGACAAGCATATCGTTCTTATATAGATCAAAGGATTACAAACGTATCCTTTGTATAGACTTCTTCCAAGTACTCTCAATGATTGGTATATACCATAGACTTTAGAACACTGGTGTGATTTTGTATTCTGATATAGATTAAAAGATTACAAATATCATCATCATCATCAGTCATCAAACACACTTTGTTATAAGTTCTTGTAAGTATCAATGATTGGAATGAATTGTTAGATCACTGGTGTGGCATCGTTTTCTTATATAGATTCATTGATTACATACATATTCCTTGAAAAGAGTTCTTGCAAATACTGTCAATGATTGGAATATATTTTGATAAACAGATTAACTTTGAATTCTTATATAGATGAAAAGATTACGATCATTCTCTTAATAAGACGACTCTAGAATATTGGTGTGACATAGTGGTCTTATATAAACATTAATGGATTACACACTCATTATGATGAGTTATTGTAAGTACTGTGACATAGTGGTCTTATATAAACATTAATGGATTACACATTCATTATGATGAGTGTGTAAGTACTGTGAAATAGTGGTCTTATAAACATTAATGGATTACACTCTCATTGTGATGAGTTATTGTAAGTATTGTAAAGAATTATCATTGGATGTGAAACTTTTATGGGGTTTTCATAGAAATTATCATCATGTGACTTCCATAGTAAATAAGTTTTCTTTATTCTTTCGGCACTGATAACTTATTTTATTTTTTTGTATCATGATTTTTTAATTTAATATTGTATCAATATTTTTGTTTATATTTTATTAAATAATTGATGTATTTATTAAATAAAATGTTATTTAATATATATTTATTTTATTTATTTATTTAATATATATTTATTTTAATTATTTTTATATATTTATTTTATTTATGTATTTTTATATATTTATACACTGGTATGGCTTACATCGTGCATTAAACGTTGAATTGGATCTCTCTCTCTCTCTCTCTCTCTCTCTCTCTCTCTCTCTCTCTCTCTCTCTCTCTCTCTCTCCTGCAAAAGACTGAATACACGTGTAGAAATATGAAACCGCGGTGTAAATTTTCAAAATCCAAACTGGACCGTCATTACTTAATTAATTTTATGGTTATTGAACCTAATTAAATTGTAATAATAATCCATGGTAGGATAAATGAATGCAGTTTACAATTACTATAATTAACTTTCCCCTCAGTTTCTCAGTGCTGTGAACTGGGACGCATGGGTGTGTGGGGGAAGGTTGCCACGAGATTAAGTAGTGTGGGCAAGCTAGCTACTCCTCGTCCAGCCAAGAGAGTTTAAGCTGTTTACTGGGGAGGTTACTGATGTGGCTGGGCACCACAGTGGAGAATGTTAAAAAAAGAGCTAGCTACTGTTGGAGAACTTTGTCCACATACACTGTGGTTGAACGATCATAGCAGAGTGATTAGGGGGGAATATGGTGACCCTTTATCCTCAAGGAGTTAAGATGGGAGATATAAAGTGAATTAGCTTTCTGGAGAATGGGTGTGTGCTTGGCTCGGCCATTGTGTAAGTGTGCTGTGATATAGTTCTTGAACCTCATTTTAAATACTTGTGAAATATATTCCTTTCATTGAAAGCTTTTACTTTGATCATATGGGGTCGCTGTATCTCAGTAGCTTTATGCCACTACCCTCTATATATATATATATATATATATATATATTTTTTTTTTTTTTTTGCGTAGGATCTCCTCATATGCGGTGCTGGTCTTCCTGCCTTGAACTACTTGTAATCAACACTTTGCAATCTCTTTCAATAATTTTTTTTTCTTTAGCAAATATTCTAAGAATTTTCCTCTTTGAGTTACCTTCACAAGGAAATCCCAGAACAAGAGGCATCATTCTCGACATTCGGAAGCGGTCTGTAAGTGTGTGTGTGCGGTTTTTTTTCCAAAAAAACGTCAGTATTCGAAACAGTTCTAAGTATTTTTATTTATTTATTTATTTATTTTTTGCTAATGCTTCAGTTTCATTTTATCTTTGCTCTATAAACAGTATCTAATCTTACCATTTGACCTTTCTGAATGTGACCTTAAAATATTTCTTTGCTTTTTATTTGTAAGTACTTTTCTGGTAGCTATCTGTGTGGGCATTTTTAGTTGACCTCTTCAGGTGTTGTAATGTTCCTATTACGATGTATTTACCCTATGAATCTTACCCCTTCTTACCATGTCACCTGGCTTAATCTAATTGTAGAATATTTCTTTGCAGTCTCTCTTCAGGGGGGTTTACACGGTCAAACGGTTCGTCGAACGCGGTTCGACAGACAAGTGTTTGAAGTGATGTTCGAACGTGTGAACGGGGTATTTAGTTGTCGAACACGGAACGTGTTCGACAACACTTGTCCGTCGAACCGCGTTCGACGAACCGTTTGACCGTGCAAACCCCCCTTTAAACAACATTTTGGAAGTAGAAAACCAAACATGGCTGTTTCGATCCAAACCATGATGCGTTAAGGAGGGCATCCAGCCTTAATCCTCTAGCTCTAATTAATATGTGTTTCAATTCATGGGGATTAATCGTAATTCTTAAAAAAAAAATATGGGGACCAAAATATTGCCACGTGTTTCCCCACCTGTCGTAAATGTCGTCAAAATGAGACTGAGTTAGGGTGCTGAAATCCCGTCTGTCGTAATTTCCAGTTTCACAGTGTCAGTGTTAAGTTCTGACTGGGTCAACCCTTTATAAGGGGGATTATTACCCTTGTATATAGACAGTGATAGATCAGTAACCTTTAATTATTTCAAATCGAATAGACTTATGGATTCGTAAAGAATCTTACGAGATTTTGTTCACGGACTGAGGTTAGTAAGGGCATACACTCAGGGTAACTATTACATTTGCCAAATCAAGTCCTTTGTAAGAAGGCAACCGTCATAGCCCTTAGTAGAAAAGGGACTTCGTGACGTAAAACCGAATCCATCCATTGATAGCTTATATAACCCTCTTGTTGGGAATAGAGTTACTTATAGACAGTGTTGTTCCGTTCCGGTTTTACGTCACAGACTCCCTTTTCTACCAAGGGCTAGGACGGTTGCCTTCTTGCGAAGGACTTGTTTTGGCATATGTAATCGTTACCCTGAGTGCATGCCTTTGCTAACCTCAGACCGTGACGAGGCGCGAACCCATCGACCTGGCGCCTTAGAGTCGCAGACGCTACCGCTTGAGCCACGGTGACTACTCTCATAGACAGTGTTGTATTTGCATTAAATGTTAAAAATTGGGAGTTCTAATTTTCACAGTCACGTAGATATATATCCAGTGCATTGAATTCATTATATATTAATACGGGAGACCTAGATTCAGATGAATAGTTTATGTAGATTTATTATAACAGCACATGTGTATTTTATATAATCTGACTGTATACTAGGTCATTATTCCCCATATAAATTGGGTACCGAGTCAAAACAAAAATTTGACTTCACATGAGGAAAATATGCGTAGGAAAATTCCTAGTCCCTTCGCTCCGCCCCATTTCATTTTTTCTTTTTTTTCTGCAGTTTTATCTCTTCTTATGGGGTAGAGGTAAGAATACCGCCTGTTTGTTCACCTGCGTGTTATAAGAATTTACTAAATGGGGCTAACCTCCTGGCTAGTAGAGTGGTAATGCGCTGGCCCCGCATTCGCGAGGCCGACGGATCGCGCCTCGTCCAGACAAGAGAGTTTAAGCTGTTTATTGGGGAGGTTACTGCTGTGGCTGGGCACCACAGTGGAGGGTTGGGGCCTGTGCCGGCTGACGACCGCCCTACGAGTCCTCCATGGCCCGTTCCACCTATCCTTGGTTGGAGAATCTAAAAGAAGAAGAAGTGGGGCAGAGCAGGGGACTAGGAATTCCCAGCTTCATGTTTTACTCCCGCGAAGAATCATTGTTTTGCATCGACTCAGCCACCCCTTATAAGGGAAATATATATATATATATATATATATATATATATATATATATATATATATATATATATATATATATATATATATATATATATATATAGACAGTGAAAAGGGGAAATAAATGTAATTATAAGTAGATAGGCTCCATACTACACGACTACTATTTTTTTGACGGAAATATTTATTCCAGATATTGTAAGTTATATCAAGTTTAAGTTAAAAATAGTTTACGATACATGTAGCAGTATGCTATCTTGGAAACGGTTAGTAAATTATTAACCATCTTAATATATACTTTCAGGTAATTTTTTATGGCCAAGTGTTCGTAAATGGATCTCGATATATTGGTCATATCACTTAATTTGCAGTAAATATATTTATAAACTACTTACCCTTTGACATTATCCAGTGAATCCAAAGGACAGATCAATATATCGCCTGTCATTATTAGGATATTCTATTTCAAAGTTCGATATTAAATTTATCTTAAACGATATAGGAAATATTATGTCTGTAGCTGAAATTTAATACATGGACCTTATTTTTCTGTGACTAACTTCAGAAAGAATATTTAAGACTATAAAGCCTTTTTCTTGATAGCAATCTGGCATACAAAGTTTCTAACGCACTGCCATGGTATATGTGGTACTCAGATCTTGCATGCACCTGAAGCCAGGATTTGGTGGCGAAAGGTAATTCTTATTGTGTGCTAATGATGCCATGATGATCTGCACCCACGTTAGTTTCAAAGTGTATATAAAATCCTGGTTTTCCAAAACACGTGCAACTTTAACACGTTAATTATTTAACACTGAATCTTTTTATAGCAAATGCACTTGGTAAAAAAAAAACTACCTAGCGTGTCTGTGGGAATATTCAGACCTTACGTTCACCTGTTTGTTGTTTTGGATTCTCCACCCACGGATGGGTGGAGTGGGTCATGGAGGACCCATAGACGGCAGAGGGTTCACTTAGAGTTGGGATATTGTTGTGGGCAATCATTGTTTCTTTCTAATGATGCCACAGTGATCTGTAAGCTTTCCATTTCCAAAGTACTGATATATTTTCTTTCTGGCCTTTGGTATCAGCAGCATTTACTTATTTTATTATTGTTTTTGAGGTGTATAATAATTTTGAAACTCAGCTCATTATCAAGCACAGAGGCAGGCAGAGCTTTTAAGGATCGCATTGGGACAGGCTTGTTAGATGTTTTCTAGTCTCACGTGTTTAAATTTTATTTATTCGTTTGTTCTTTTATCTGTTATATACATGTGTGTGTGTTTTTTTTCCCACGCGTATATTGTCATAGAGTTGATTTTTTTTCCCCACGTGTATATTGTCATAGAGTTGATTTTTTTTCCCCACGTGTATATTGTCATAGAGTTGATGTTGCCTGGCATCTAAGATTCATGGTCTCTGCCTCTGCATTCTCCTCTTTTTAGTTTGTCAGTATTATTTGTTATCTTTAAAAACCCATTTGACTGTTGGCTTATTTTTTGCGAAATTTTGAGACATAATATACTCATATACTGAATTTCAGCATCGAAAAGATTAAATTTTATATGTCTATAGCTATCTGTCTTGCCTTCAGACTGGGAATAACAAAGTTCGCTTCCTGGTTCTCCTACTCAAATGTGAACCCCAAATACATTCATGTATTAAATATGAATAAACAGAGGTCAGCCACCAAGTAAAAATGAAACAACGGTGGGCTGGTATTGTTCAGAATGTATTTTGTACATTTTCGAGGTCATCTTCGGCGAACAAATGAAACGATGGGTGGGCTGATATCATTCAGACTGTCTTAGCCCATCCTCAGGCCAGTGGACTCAAACACGTTCTTATAGATCTCAACACTCCGTCGTTTCGCATTTTCTTCGTATCTGACCCTGGTATCAGTTGAATATAAAACGACGGAGGGCTGAGACCTTTCTTCTATATTTTCAGTCCATCTTATTTGTGTTATGAATTACTTCGATTCTGTGACCCTTGGATACTTACTCAATTGAAGTCATGAAAATACATAAATGCTTTATGTGAAGTACATTTGGTGCAGGACACTTCTATCTCTATATCACTATTGAGAGGACACATGAACTCTCCCTGAACTTGCTTCAAATTCATCTCATAGGCCTTTTAGGCCTAGGGTGTATTATAACGGTGTGAATTGTTTTGTTTTGGTTGTACTTAGAGCGTCCACGTTTGTTTGTATATATATATATATATATATATATATATATATATATATATATATATATATATATATATATATATATATATATATATATATATATATATATATATATATATATATATATATATATATATATATAAAGGTTGTGGCCGAGTCAGAACCAAAAACTTGGCTCCATGTTGGAGAAACTGCGAAAGTGGGATTCCCTGTCCCCTCGCTCCGTCCCATTACTTGACTTTTACGACCCCTACGGGAGAAAAAAAGAGGAAATTGCAAACTACACACACACACACACACACACACACACACACACACACACACACACACACACACACACACTTTCCAGTAGATAGGGATAACCTATGCTTGGCCACTTACATCTGCCCAGTATCATGGTTGTGCATGAAATCCATTATCCCTTTCTCCCATAATAATATTTTGGTGCCATTGTATTTTAATGAACCAATGGTTGAGATTGTATTAACTGCTGGCATCCGTCTTTTATAACCATGTTAGTGCATAATTAATCTTACCAATTACTGCAAGGGCATTAACAGCCCACCAGCCTTCGGTATTTTATTTTGAAATAGACATGAACAGTATATACAAGTATGATAGTTTTTTTTTCTCACAAAATTGTCTGTTGTTTGAGGAAGATTTTATTAGATAACAAAGTACACTGTTTTGTAAAGAATTCCGTTGCAAAATGTAATGTATACAATAGTACATGAGATTAGCCCCCGATTCTGAATGCATTTAAACCAATATAGAAGTGGTGTATAAATCCTGTATGATTATTGATAAATATATTTTGGCATTCTTAAAAAAATAATGGTTTTATATATTTTTTGGATCATTCCTTGTACTTGTTATTCTATTTAAGGCAACAACAGAAGCTCGATATCTTGCTCTTCTTGTTATTTTATTTAAGACAACGACAGTAGCTCGATATCTTGCTCTTCTTGTTAGGTTTTTAAAGCAACGACAGAAGCTCGATATCTTGCTCTTCTTGTTATTCTATTTAAGGCAACAACAGAAGCTCGATATCTTGCTCTTCTTGTTAGGTTATTTAAGGCAACGACAGTAGCTCGATATCTTGCTCTTCTTGTTAGGTTATTTAAAGCAACGACAGAAGCTCGATATCTTGCTCTTCTTGTTATTTTTTTTTTAAGGCAACGACAGTAGCTCGATATCTTGCTCTTCTTGTTAGGTTATTTAAGGCAACGACAGTAGCTCGATATCTTGCTCTTCTTGTTAGGTTATTTAAGACAACGACAGAAGCTCGATATCTTGCTCTTCTTGTTAGATTATTTAAGGCAACGACAGTAGCTCGATATCTTGCTCTTTTTGTTAGGTTATTTAAGGCAACGACAATTGCTCATCTGACTTCAATGACAACCAGAACTCTGTGGGACTAGTATTTGGACTAACCTTCTGTGATGTCTTTTCAGGGTGTTGATCATTAGTTAGTAATTAGGCATTAAAGTCCAGATTACCGTTGACATCTCCTTGTTAGTATTTAACAAAATCAGTCATAATATTTTATCTTATTTTAGATTTATTAAATGCTGTCCCCGCTGTGTGCATGTGACACGGAGCATGTACCTTGTCTAGTTCAGAATCTTATGTTTTTGTTTACATAATCAAAACTCTTTACCTGAAATTCCGACTTGTTCGGGGTTATTCAGAAGTTGCATGTCTGTTTTGAGGTCAGTTTACAAAACTATTTTTATTTTAAGTGGAAGTCATATGCTGTACCACCTTCATTGCTTTCGCACTGTGCCACCTTCATTACTTTCGCTTGAGTATATTTTTTTTAGTTTAATGTGGCAGTTAATTTGAATTAATTAAGGATTCCAGAATGAAATATTACCCATTTTTCCAAACACTTCTTCTTTAAGTGTTGAGTTTGTTTTGCTCCCGAAATTTTGCATTCTCTAGTGCTGTCTATAGCAGTCCAGATGTATAAAGATCATCTACAGAGGAAAAATTAAATGAGGGAATACTAAGATCTTTCTAATTGTAAGAGTATTTTAGCTCCTCTGAATATGAATTCTGTTCGCCTATGTGTCACGTGTTCATATTATCTTCTTCATCTGCACCTTTATCACATTTTTATGTGGTGTCGATTTATTTTAAATACCATCCACTTGTAAACTCTGATTTGGTTATAAAGGTTATATACCTATATTTTTCTGTTATATTTTATTTTTATTATGTAGAAGTCATACTGCAATTTATCTCCACCCAGCGTCTAAAACTATTTTTTGTTACTTTTTATGTGTCCCAGTTAGTCCCCATTTCAATGGGGGTGGACACAGACAAGTTGGTTATTTGAGGGGTATTAAGGTTAGATACCCTTCCTAGCGCCCCTCGGCTGATCGAATCCGTATTAGTCAGGCTTGTCATATCCCGAATCGTGCGCGCTACCACTGAGCTACCACGGACCCATTGGTGTCGAAACAAATAAATGTCTATAATTAAAAGGAACGACCTTGATGCCAGAATGTTTGATCTGTGTAGTCGTCATTCCAAATATAAATACCCACAGAAGACAAACACTTCAGTCCAAACATTCATCATTTTCCAGAGGTTTTGAATATTTGCAAGATACTCGATTCCAGACCTGAACGAATAGCTGCCTTATATTTAACCAATTGCTCATTTTGGTTCACACCAACAAAACACTCAAGATGGCTGTTTTGAGTCATGTTATTATCTAATTCTCTTCACCTCTTGACATATAAATCCAGACCTACACTCTTCTTTAGTTTTTAGTTGCATAAGTGTTTTTTGCTTTTATGTTTTATATTAATGTTTGTGTATGTGTAAGTCTAGTTCACTTACCGGACACTTTGGATTACAGCAGAGATTCGATAGATAAATAAAAGATTGCAATATTTAAGTTTCATTTTTTTTTCATTCTTCTAGCCATACACAGAACCACGTCATATGCGTTTATGAAATCCATTTGTGTGTGTCTGTGCCTAATTATGGTTAATTTCGATGTATGATCATTCGTTTTGCCCTTTGAGTATTTGGTGTTTTGATAATATACCTTGTTGAGACTAAGCCACCCATGTATGGTGTCAATAATCATATCTTGTGTAGCTCTAAGCATACTATTATTTGCTAGTAAATTGGCATGATGTTATTTTGTAGATAATAAGAAGGCCAGACACAAGGTGTCCATTATAAACCTCATAAAACAGACGATATATGTTTCTTCACTTCCGCTTCCAGTCATATATTAATGAAGTAGTTGCTAAGACTCTACCTATGTTTTGGGACTTAATACAGTTTTGTTTTTTATATCACTACTGACTACCTCTGTTTTATAGAAAAAGTGTGATTAAAGTGTGATTTAGCTTCTAATATAGGCTTTGATACAAACCAGTCAGTAGATTCGAGATAGCTTCAGGTATTTTCAGCATTTTCATTAAGTCTTTCTTGCAGAGAAAATCAGTTCTGTTGGAAGCACCTCAGCCTGTCAGAGCAATGACAGTCTGGCTGATGTGAGTTAGAGACTGTTGCATGTTATCTGTTCTTATCGAGGGTTTTTATCTTTGTTATCAGCTCTCTCGAAATAACTTTGTCAACACTCTGTTGGTTACCTTTATCCACTTAAACTTGAGGACTTTGTCGTTGCTTATCAATTGGGATCTAGAAATTGAGACGCCATGAATGATATAAGAGGGTTTCGAGTTAGATATGGCCTATCTTGATGAATGTCTTTTTACAACACCCGTTTTTATTTTGGGATTCCAATGTTACTGTTCTTAGAGATCTTGGAACATATAAATAGCACGTGGATTTATGAGGAGTAACATGTTTTTGTTGACAGTCCAGCTATATACTATATTCTGGTTTAGAATACTAATACATATTAGGTACAGGCGATGTATGTTCAGTGCAGAACAATCCCAAGGTATGTCTAGTGCCTTTACTGTAACTAGGGATGCCGGTGAATCTGCTGCTAGTTTATGTACACATGTCCAAAAGTGAGCAAATTTACAGATGAATGTGGACATTGATGGAACAGTAGCTTTGCTAGCTTGTCCAATAGCACTATACGTCTTTTGTCATATTGGTCAATACATTAGGTAATGTTTCAGTAATCAAGCCATGGTCCTGCCTTGACCAACAATAAGGTTAGTGAAACGTTGGATAAGAAGTCGCTTGAACCAGCTGTTAGCAGAGAGTCATGGTGAGGTAATATTTAGTGTAGAATCATCATGATATAATATCAATCTGGCAAATTAACTCTCTGTCTGTTAGTTTTTTGACTAATCTATGGCTGCTGTGTCTCAGCAGTAACAAGCTTTTTGCTGTCACTTGGCCTCAAGTACTTCTATGAATCGTATCTTGTTCACGCCATAAAAGATAGTTAAGTCATTATCTGATTAATAATGATAAAAGTAGTTTTCATTGCGTAAGATGTTCTCCGTTTCGAAATTAAGATAAGAAAGCGCGTGTGCAAGAAAGAGATGAATGTTAAGGACCCCGTTCACACGTTCGAACATCACTTCAAACACTTGTCTGTTGAACCGCGTTCGACGAACCGTTTGACCGTGTAAACCGCCCTTTAGATAGCGCTGAGGTCAGAATGTCCTATTTCAAGTTGAATAATCTCATTTCATTTTCCAAGCCAAAACTAACAGCTTCTTGTGTAGAAGTGATTGCAAGTTCTTGATATATTGTTCCTGGGAACAGATTAGCTCATAAAGCAGAATTTGTCCAGTTCTGTAGATAATAATAATAATAATAATAATAATAATAATAATAATAATAATAATAATAATAATAATAATAATAAAAATAATCCAATATTTCCATTATACAATGGGTATTCGTCAGCCGGGGCAAGCCCCAACCCTCCACTGTGGTGCCCAACCACAGCAGTAACCTGCCAGTAAACAGTTAAACTCTCGGTCTTGGACGGGAACCGATCTCTCGACCTTGTGAATGCGAAGCTAGCGCGTTACCATTGTACTAGCCAGAGGCAGTAGACACTCAAGAGTTGTGAAAAATATGCTGACCTCATCCAAAACAAGAACATGCACAGGCACTACAATCGAGCTCCTATCTAATTTTTGCTGTTATCAGCAGAGTTATGAACAACATTGCGTACTAATGAAGTTCTATCATGTTCCTGATTTGAAGTAAGTGCTGATTGTTAGTTAGTGTTTTTTTTTAATATTTTTTTTTCCACTGTAAGCAGTTCTGTATTAAACGTGGCCATATTATGTAGAAATGGTATTCCGTCTTGCTAAGTCGAGATTTTTTTTTTCCGTATTATGCGTCACTGTTAAATCCTATTCGCGTCGGGGTGGACAGAGAATGACTACATTAGCTAATTTTGCTGTCCTTAAAACGACCATTGTAATATTTCTGAATACAGCAAATTTTGCTTTGTGATATCATGCATACAGGTACTGTGTGGAGATTTGTAGCTCGCGGATTGGTCGGTGCAGCGACTGCTTCTTCCCATCTACCTCCAGACTCTGGAACTCTCTTCCTCCTTCTGTCTCTCCTAATTCTTATGACCTTTCATCCTTCAAAAAGCAGATCTATCGTCATCTCAGAGCCTAGTCCTCCATATCTCTGGGTCCTCTGTACTTTAACTGTTTTTTTTTTTCTGTCTGTCATTTTCCTTTGTGTGACATTGCCTCATCTCTGCCTTGTCCGTCACCTTTTTCTTTTCCTTCGTCTTGGTATTTTCTCGTGTCCAGGCCTTTATTGATGAGGGCAGTTTCTGCCTGTCCCGGTGTCACACTCTTGAAAAAAAAAATGAACATTCTTGTTAAATATTTGTGGGTTTATCTACTCTCTGAAAATTTCCTTGTTTACTTTTGGTTGTAAATCTTTCTCATTTACTCTACATTTCCTTTTTTCTTCATCGTTAGGAGACCAGAATACCGCTTCCATGTTCTCCTTCGTGTCGTAAAGGTTGGCTAATTGGTGTGGAGCCACGGGACTGAGCATACCACCCCTTCGAATTTTTTTCCCTTGAAGAATGCTGATATTTTTTAACCCCCGTTATAAGGAGAGAATTATTCCACTTGTATAAAAAGTAGATGATTTGGGGATCTCTGTGGATCTGGTAGATCGGGCGAGTCCGCAAGTGACGAGCATGACCAACATGGGCTCGATATCGCCGCGGGGAGTTAGGATATGCATCCAACCTTAATCCCCCAGCTCCAGTATGTCTTTACCTATCCTTAATCGGATGGGAAATATATATATATATATATATATATATATATATATATATATATATATATATATATATATATATAGATAGATAGATAGATAGATAGATAGATAGATAAATAGTTTGAGTGATTACTTATTTTGCTAAACCGGTTTTTTCCAGTTTTCTCTTGTTTTCTCTCCATTTAATTAAATTGGAAAAGAAATAATTACGGTTAATACAAATCAAAGGCTTCATCAACTCAGGTGTACCGATAGCATCGCATAAGTTTTAATTAATGGTTTAATGAATGGAAATCAGATATATGCCACACCTGAGTCCCGAAAGAAATGTTTGTTTACATTTAATCACGTTTTTTGTTATCTGGGTCAAAGGAGGAAAGGTCACCGACTCAAGTCTCAAAGGAAACATTGCCCAAAACTTAACCTAGTCTTGTCCAGGGTTAACATTGTGATTACTGTTTCCTCACTATGTTATACTTTGGATGGGACATGTGACCTAGCCTCTCTCTCTCTCTCTCTCTCTCTCTCTCTCTCTCTCTCTCTCTCTCTCTCTCTCTCTCTCTCTCTCTCTCTCTCTCTCTCTCTCTCTCTCTCTCTCTCATAATTTCTAATTAAGTTGTATTTTTCGAGTTTTCTTTGTTGGAAGTTTTGGAGTGTTTTCATCTCAGGTCAACACAGTATATGAGAGAGAGAGAGAGAGAGAGAGAGAGAGAGAGAGAGAGAGAGAGAGAGAGAGAGAGAGAGAGAGAGAGAGAGAGAGAGTGTACAAAGTAGCGAAAGAAAAAGTTCTTTGTATCCAGACTCGTATTTCTGAATGAATATCAATTACCTTTGTCCATGGATCCAACCACGTGAGGAACAAACTAGCTCAGTTTGGTACCAGTCCCAAGCCCTGTTCAATGGAGTGGGTTGGTGCCAAAAAGGGCATCGGGCCATAAACCATGGAACCAACACTATCGTTCTTTTAAATGCCAGCTAATGTCTTATTGAACAAGCAAGCCAAATTTGGTACCGGTCCTAAGCCCGGATGAAAGGAGGGGGTTGATGCCAGGAAGGGCATCCAGCCAAAAATTGGAGCCATAGCCAAGCATTCTTTTTTATGCTTATTATTGTTATTCGTTGTGACACACACGCACACACACACACACACACACACACACACACACATATATATATATATATATATATATATATATATATATATATATATATATATATATATATATATATATATATATATTATATATATATATATATATATATATATATATATATATATATATATATATATATATATATATATATATATATATATAGAGAGAGAGAGAGAGAGAGAGAGAGAGAGAGAGAGAGAATTTCCTGTAGTAAGGGTCAGTGAT